>JZKD02S1736448.1:609806-649158 GCA_000966675.3 Picea glauca | reverse complement strand
GGCTTGTCTATCTTATTGCATATGGTTGAGGTATGTTCCATGGTTATCTCTTTCTGTTATTTGTTGCATACACACACATAAACACATCTAAAAGGTAGATCAACAAAGTGTTTGACGAAATACCACAACTAGAAAAAAGTTTTAAAAAGACACCAAAACAGTGATGATCCTTGCATAATGGCTTGGGATCATTACATCTTCCTTCTGCACTGGGTGGATGTCAATTTTTAAATAAAAATTGCGGCGCTATAAACAATTGAGGACATTTGGCCTAGTGGTTGGAATAACTATAGTTAGGGTGGATATATTGGGCGAGGTCCAAGGGTTGAGCGTGTGGGCCTCCCCTTTTGGGCGTTGGTTATAAATTATATGCATATATATATATATGGTTCCTCCAACTTTAGAGGTAGTTCATATATATCCATTGGGCCTCCATATATGGTGGGGTTCCACCAGATTTGGTGGACCCACCATTTTCTATTTTTTTTGAAAATCGGTTCTTGGGCCCTCATTGGGAATTTGTCCACTGCCATGCGGTAGCCCATGACTGGGCCACGTGGTAGCCAACCATTGGGACACGTCAACCACCTATACAATAACCTACCATGTCAGCATACATTTTGCCACATCATCTTACTACGTCACCTTATGGTCTGCCACATGGATATATGGACTGCCACGTGGCACATTTTTACTGGTCCAATAAATGACCCAAAAAATCCAAATATGAGTGAGACATGGCAGCCTCTGGTGTTTGCACGTCACCATGATGACATCAACATGACATGTGTCACCTGCTTCATGTACCACGTATATTGTATGGATGATGATGTCATCTGTACTATTGCTGACATCAACAGTATGGATGCTGACGCATCCCCTGCTGACTCGGCTAGTTCGACCAAACTTTGACCGCAAATATCTTTTGATCCGTAACTCCATTTTACTATTCATTTACGTCATTGCAAATATTGCAACATTCTCTTCGTGAGGATATCTCATTCACTGAGTTTTGAGAACTTTGAATTGTTTCCCTTTCTCTGTCTACTAAGGCCATTATGAGCTTCCTGAGTTGCTTCTACGAGTTCTGAGTTCTCCTTAGTCTCCTTTGGATCCATTTTGGATCATGCCTTCCCACTAAGAGATTTTTGGACCACCAAAAACTTTCATCAATCAATAGATAAGTGAGGGAAGAGTTCCCTCACCTTTTCCTTCTCAATCCACTTTGCCTTTCTTGGATGTGTGCCCTTTAATCCTACTCGAAGATAATCAACATCACCCCTGCGTGAAGTCTCTGTCCTTCTGTCCAGTATGATATATTCCTTTAAATCATCCAAGTACTCAAGAGAAAACTCATCAACTGAAGGTATTGAAACTTCCTCATCCTGATCCATGATCATGGGAGGCTCAAAATGTTTCAAATTCTATACATTTACAACTAAGTAAATCTACATATGAGGTGGAATATCCAAATGAAAAGCATTGGTACCACTTTTCTCGAAAATAGTGAAGGGTCCATAATGAATGGGATTGAGTTTCTTTCCTTCACCCTTCAATCTCTCTTTGCTGATGTGAAGCCACACCTAGTTTCCAACCTGGAACTGATGATCAAACCTGTGTTTTTCATCCCGAGCTTTATCTATGCTTGAATTTTATCCAAATTTTCCCTGACTGCTTGGTGTACCTGCTGAATCTTGTGAATGAACTTGTGGGATTTGTCTTCATTTCTTTGTTCGTTTGAGTCCGCATCTGTCCCATACATCGAGTCCAAAGGAACCTTAGGTAGGTACCCAAAACATGTCTTAAAAGGGTAACACTAGGTGGAGGAATGTAAGGCTCGATTGTAAGCATGTTGTACATAGGGTATCTATTCATCTCATAACTTGGGATGCTTGTTACAGTATCCTCGAACAAAAAGTATCATTGTTCGATTTACAACCTCTGTCTATTTGTTAGTATGTGGATGGAAATAAACTCTCCTCTTCAACTTGGTGTCCATCATTGTCCACAATCTTGTCCAAAAATCCCCAATGAATCAACTATCTTGATTCGAGATAATGGATGTGGGTAACCCAAAGTGAACCCAAACATACTGAAAGAAGAGATTAGCAGTTTTCTCAACACTAATCTGCTTTTTACATGGCATTAAGATACACATATTTCTAAACCTATCCACTACAACATACAAATAATCATGACCCACTTTTGAAATTGGTAAACCCCCTACAAAATCCATGGAGATACTTTCCCATGGATGGGATGGAACAGGTACTAATGAGTATAGCCCCAGTTTTCTATTAGTGGGCTTACAAGTAGAACACATCACACACCCCTTCACATATTTAGTTACAATTGATTTCATTTGAGGCCACTAACAAAACCTTTGTA
This sequence comes from Picea glauca, assembly GCA_000966675.3. Lineage (NCBI taxonomy): Eukaryota > Viridiplantae > Streptophyta > Pinopsida > Pinales > Pinaceae > Picea > Picea glauca. Next base: position 646,770 of record JZKD02S1736448.1, on the reverse strand, counting down.
AATGAGACATAGTTTTTCCTACCCCAGAATTTCCAAACACAAGAGAAGTGTGAGCTTCTCATATTACATGGACTCATTCACTTGTAGGAATACATATATTTCCATGATGGTAGAGAAGCTTTCCCTTCAGACAATAGTTCTCTACCTGTGCACCATGGGTTAGCTTCGCATATACTTATTTAAAATCTTCATTAATGGCATATTTTTCCACATAGCTATCATCAGATAAAGATGTATTCTTCAAATAATAGAAGCAACAATAAGAGGTCTAGAAATTATATCAGCTACCTTGTTACTTGTAACCTTTTTGTACTTGATTACCAAATGAAATTGTTGTAGGAAACCCATCCATATGTAATGTCAAGATTGGTGTAGTTTGGTTTGTTCTTGGAGATACTATAAGGGTTGGTGATCTATATGTATGATTTTTTCCTTCCCTAACAAGTAGTGCTTCCATTTCTTTACACTTTGAACTAATTCATACAACTCTTTATCATATGTAGGATAGTTAACAACAACTTGGTTAAAAGTTCCAGAGTGGTAACAGATAGGCTTACGATATTACATCAATATTGCACCCATGGCATATCCATTGGCATCAATGTCGATCTCAAAGGGTTATTGAAGCTTTGACAGTGCTAATACTGGTGTGGTGTTGATCTTTGCCTTCAAAGTGTCGAAATATTTTTGCTGCTTTCCTCCCCACTAAAAAGTGTTCTTCACACTGGTTAAAGCATGCAAAGGAGCTTCTATAAAGGAGAAGTTTGAAATGAACCTCCTCCAATACTAAACTGCACCTAAGAAGATTCATATCTCGGTTACACTTTTGGGCTCAGGCCAATTTACAATTACATCAATCTTGGAAGGATCATTTTTTAATTGTCCTCCTCCTACAATATGACCTAAGTACACAAGAGCACTCTTACCAAATTCACATTTGAAAATTTTTACATACAACTTTTCCCATTGCAAAGTATCCAATACTTTCTTTACATGCCTCACATGTTCATCCCAAGTCCTGCTAAAAATAAGAATGTCGTCTAAATATACAATCACAAAATCATCCAGAAAAGGCCCGAATACATCATTCATCACACACATGAAAGTTGTCGGAGCATTACAAAGCCAAAATGACATAACTAACCACTCAAAAAATCCTTGTTTGGTTTTAAAGGAAGTCTTCCATGCATCATGTTTTGCAACCTTGATTTGATGGTATCCACCGTACAAATCCAACTTAGTGAAATAAACAAAATTCTTTAACTGATCAAGTAAATCATGTATACGAGGAAGAGGGTTTCAATTTTTCACCGTGATTTTATTTAAGGGCTGGTAATCGACACACATTCACCATGTGCCATCTTTCTTTCGCACCATCACGATCGAAGAACCACGAGGAGATGAGATGGGCTTGATGACCCCTTGATCCAATAAGCCCTGTACCTGCTTCTTGATCTCTATGATCTCAACAACTGACATCCTATACATGCCCACACTAGGAAGAGGAGAATCTTTTTGAAGATGTATTTCATGTTGGATTTCCCTCTTATGAGATAATCTATCTGATTTATGGAAAATATCATCATACTTAGAAACAATATCAATTAATTCTTTATTATGAGAAAGATCACATCCTTGGAAAGCATCGGATGTTCCGACATATTTCTCCCTTACAAATATGAGTACATATCTCTTATTAAAGTTTATGAGTCTCTTCATTTGTCCTACACTAAAAAGTGTTGTGTTTACCCTCATGCTTTGAGCTCTAACAATGTATTCCACTTCTCCCTTAGTAAGGTGGTATTTTTTCTCATGAAAAAAGAAGACTTCTTTTCTATCATAAAGATAAGGACTCCCAAACACTATGCCACATATATCAAGTGATACAACATCCAAATCCACTTCATCAATCAACTTTGAAGCAATAGAAAATCTGACCCTACATTGTTTGGTGACATTAAGTTTTTATTTATCACATACCCAACCAAGAGGATAAGGCTTTGGATGTGGTTTCGTTTCAAGACCCATCTTTTTGACAAGTACTTCAGATATCAATTTTACTTGGGAACCCAAATCAAATAATGTATCTATCTTAGTATGTTTAGATACAAATCTTGTATGAAATAATTCATTCCTCTTTCATTCATCATCGTGAGATTCATTATTGGAATTTGAACTAGCATGAAGGGAATCTTTACCTTGTAATCCAACCGTTGTGATCTTTCCTTCGTCTCCTGAATTAGAACCAAGATTTTGTTGCACTGTAGCAAGGGTTTTTGTCTTCCCCTTACCACCAAACTATTTTGGTCTCTTCTCTGGATGTAGTTTCCAACAATTTTCATCATCGTGACCACTTTTCTTACAATGAGTGCAATATGGATTTCTGTATTCTCTCTTTACTGTGGCGGTCTTCTTTTCCTTCCTTTTAAAATTCTTAAATGGCTTATGTGGGAGATTGGAAAATTTCTTTGTGGGATCCTCTTGAACATACTTTCCCCTATCCTTAAGGCAAGTGTCTTGCACACCAACTTCATCAAGACTGGTGGATTTAAACAAGAGAAAAATATGACTTATATAACTGTGAAGTGCACCAATATATTTCATTAAAGTTTCATAAGAATCTAAAGGAATGTTTAATGCAAGAGCTTTCTTCCTAAATTCTTTTGTGAAACTTTGTACAGTTTGACCTTTAATTTGTCTTCAATTTTTCCATTCCATCATTGATTTATGTAAATAAACCAGTGGATACAATTTATTTCTTATTGCTTCCTTATCTCTTATTTTCCCACTGCCATGTGGCAGCCAACCATTCGGCCATGCCAACCGCCTATACAATCACCTGCCATGTTAGCATACGGTCTGCCACCTCAGCTACTACATCATCCTACCACTTTATCACCACGTCAACATATGGCCTTCCACGTGGCTGTACGGACTTCCACATGGAACATTTTTACTGGTCCACGAAATGACTCGAAAAATCCAAATATGAGTGATACATGGTAGCCTCTAGTGCTGCAACGTCACCATGATGACATCATGCTAATATATGCATGACATTGTCACCTCCTGCATGTGCCATTTATGTTTTACAGATGATAAATTCATCCGTAATGATGATGATGTTAGTAGTACGGATCCTGAATCATCCCCTACTGACTGGGCTAGGTTGACCAAACTTTGACCGCAAATATATTTTGATCCATAAATCTGTTTGAGAAGCCATTTGCACTATTGGAAATCTTGCGACGCACTCTTCACGATGATGTCACTTTCACTGAGTTTTGAGAACTTTGATTTTTTTCCCTTTCTCTATATGCCGAGGCCATTCTGAGCTTCCTAAGTTGCTTTTGCGAGTTCTGAGTTGTCCTTAGTCTTCTCTAGATCCTTTTTTGGATCAAAGGGTTCCATGAATGCCATGCCCTTAAATATGTACATATGTACTTCAAGGGTTCCATGTGTCATGCCCTTCAAGTGATTTTGACCTTGAGCATTGGGAATATGGCACAACTAGTGGAGATCCTAGTACTCTAATAGTTTCCCTTATTATGAGACTACTAGATGTTGAGGAATTTATATGCCCTCTCAGTATACCTCATGAGTGGTTGAGACCCAGTCTACCCTAATAGCATTGTGCAACCCTTTGAGCAATAGTGTCCCCTACTCTTCAACTCCAACCATGACATGAGTGCTACTGAGTTGAAATAGGGATGTTGTTCCACCCCTCCCTTTTTTGTTGGTCTGGTTCTATATAGCCCCACTACTCCTTTTGTGAGTCAGATCGGCATGCATGATCCCTATCCATGCATCCACTACAAAATTGTTTATCAGTAATGTCCATAACCAATTTAAATCATTTACAAACAAATTATCAATACATTTACTCCCTGACTGAGTCCGGAGTCCCAGGGTCATTGTTGACGATACCCGTGTCAACTAATCATTGACATTTTTGTACACTAAGGAACTCATTAGTAATATATATACAATCATGATCATCCATAAAATTTATTCCACAAGGTATACTGCATAAATAATCAATTTCACATTTTGACCTTCTAAGAAATTTATAAAAGTATTAATTAACCGGGTCATTTGTGAGCAAACACCCTCAAATAATAAGTTTCTCATCTAACAATAATCAGGTGAAATAGGGCATTACTTATGTCTTGGAATAGTAGTCTCGAGGTTGTATATCTCTAATTTATCCCTTTTTTTTGTGAGTTAGGGCCACCTTTACCATACTTCTATTGTGGCATACTTATAGATCCAATCTCTAGTTTATTTCGCTGCTTAAATCCCTACTCAATTTTGACATCATATAGATAAGTGGCTCCTAGTGAGGAGATGTCCAATAAATCCATCTCTACTTGTATGTACCTATATAGGCCATTTTGGTATTTCAAAACCAGGTGTCACTTAGAGTCTTTGATACTTGTCTTTAAGCATAAGGTATGGAATGTGTTGATGTACTTTGTCATTGTCTAGTATCTCTCCTAACATAGAGTCCTCCATATCGCACACTAATCATCATAGCTTCCAACATGGTAGAATTTGTCCTTGAGGGAATAAAAAAAGGTTACCCAAGTGGGCCCTATCCTAAATCATATAGACTCATCTTTTTTGTGTCTCTCCCAGTAGCTTTCTCATCAATCTTTAACACGGGGAAGGGATTTAAGGAGTGCAAAGGTTATCTTTTCTATGTCGGATTTTTTTTGAAAAAAGTAATAAACCTCTAATATATTTAACCATTTATTTGAATCATATGCATATAAATAGCCTTAAAATCAAGGGATATAAAATTTAACTTGTACCTTGAAGGGTGTGGGACCTCCAAAATGGATTCTTGTTGAAGGTGCCTTTCCCATCATCGATAGTCATTGAAGGATTTGGGTGACGTTTTCCATCATATCATTCCTCTTTCATGTGATCTATTCCTTAAGAAACCTATTGATATGATCTCTTTCTCCTTCATTTGTATTTTTCACCACCATGGGAGGTCACATAGGCTAGCGAGAGCAGTCATCTCATAGTGAAACTAGCTTGAGACCCAACTCTCTATACCTTGACCTCATCAGGGTTATGCACTGAGAAAAAAAAAGGATCAGATTGATATAATACCACTGATATAGATTTGATATGGAATTAAATGAAACAAACATGGTAATATATTAGAGATCACAGTAATACAATGAAAACCCAACTTCTATTAATGAATAAAATAAGGGAATATTGTAGAACACAAACTGGTTATAATGGTGGTAGTTTATCTCTGAAGCGAGAGAGATGTAAACTAAAACCATTCACCAAAATATCCTACAATAGGCTTAAAGGATATATTTTTAACATAAATCAATAACCCTAAAGGTCCATAACCCTAACCCTAAGAGGTGAATCACCAAACAAGTGTTTTTGGGCCCAAGGTGGTTAGTTTCTACATCAACTTCTCGATGGTAAAAATTTCACATACAGTCTTTATTTGACACACATATTATATTGTTGGAAAGATATAAGTAAGTACTATATTATTCTAACATGTTCTAGGTATGTTGACAACAAACCCTAGAAAAATACAGGTCCTGAAATTTCCCAGAAACATCATTTAGGGCCTCAAAATGACCCCGGAAGTTGAAGACCCAAAAAATCCTAAAATAGAATATCAAAAATTCCAAGACAAAGAACCATTTTGAGTCTTTGAAAGAGGTCATGGGTGGCCACCAATATCCACTTGGATCAAGATCATACTTAAAACTACCTTAAGATGAAATATAACGCCCATTTTTTGTCAATAACTTGCTTAAAATGTCAAATGTAAACAACTACTTTGAATACATGTTTTTGTTTTAAGGAGTTAAATAGTATGATCATTTCAATAATATGATTCATGATAACTCAAAATTTATTCTCCACCATCAAGCATCCATATCCTTGATGGAGTCACCCTGACACCATAGACCTTGCTCTGCTACTATCAAGCATCCATAGACTCGTGGAGATATGTACATTTCCCTAGTTCACAATTAAAATTCCTTTCCCATCATATTTTATCATCATTTTTTTAATTTACCTTTAGGAACTGGGGGAATTCAACAACTCTTATGATATTTACAAGGATGACATATGTTGATGGCCACAGATCAATTGTTCTAGGGTAGTTATAGTTTCATCTTAATATGTTAGTCCCTTTCACAGGATTAGTATCCTTCACATGAACTACATCATAACAATTGAAAAGTGATATCTCTCACTCCTCCGGTATTAAAAAATTACCCTAGATATGAAATTATTTTGATTATAGATTAAAAGGACAAGTATGAGACCCCCAGTTTTTAAAAATACTTTACTTATCTTTTTATGTATATCTTCTCTAATTCCATAAAAAATCATAAGTATCATACAATGGATATATAAGAATTAGTTAATATTTCTATAAATTTAATAACAACACCATCATTTTTGAATATGCATTCCATCCCCTTTATTGTATAGACACTTATTTTGTTTAACTGGAGAATTAAAGAATGATCCCACTATACATTTTTTGTTTGTTTGTTGATTTGTGCGAGACCTGTTGGTTACGCGATTAACCTATGGCTTGAGAAACCGCGACTCAGGGGCATCTAAGCCATCAAAATCACCCGGGGATCGCACCCGGCCTGAGCCACACCAACCCTTAACATGGTTGGATTTTTTATCCCCGCAGGTTTCGAACCGGTGACTTTAACAACACGGAGTGGCTTAACAACACACTCCGTCACTGACTTCCCTACACCTCGGGGACAATCCCACTATACAATTAACTAATCTATAACATTCAATATTATTTTGAAATGAAAATAAATATCTATAATGAAGCGTACATGTACGATTTAGTAAACCAAGAAGTGTTTTAAAAAGCGCTCATTCACAGGTGCACCAAGACTCTTGCCTTGTAGGTTCCTGAATGAAAATGAATTATTCCTCTCAACAACATCTATAATGAAAGGGCCCAACCACAAATTATCAATTTTTTTTTGCCTTCCTAGGTATTCTCTCCTCTTATCCCACCCCAAAATGAGATCATCAAGAAAGAACATATTATCATTAGTTATTTTGTCAAACAATGCTCTTATTTTTGTTTGATAATCAAGTAAATTCTCAGTAACTTGGTCTCTTGTCTTTTGAACAAAGATAAATTGATTGACTCTTCATTTCATGTCATTAGTTTCTTCCTTAATCTCTTGCAGAATTTTCAATATAGGGACTTCTAGGTGATTTGTTGGTTTTGGAGCCTGATTATCTTCTTTATTAAAAGGTCTTGTTTTCAGCCGTGTTTGGACCCCATTTCCTGACAAGGGGGTGTGGGGGGGTTTACCCCCCACTTCTATCGCCAGGGGGGTCCAAGGGAGGCAACGAAAATATTTGGAGCCCCCACCTAGCAAGGGATTCGGGGGTAGTTCCCCCGAAGTGAAATTTTGGGAAAAAAATGCCTTGTAAAATATTGTATTTTTGTAGTCAATCTGGGTCGTTCATTGTAAGGTCAAAAATCTGACGGTAGAAGTTATGTTATGGTTTTTTTCCCTAGAGGGAAACCCTCTTTTATGTATGAGGGACTTTTATTACGGATGTGTGTAATAGTGAATATTGTATTATGAGAGAGGAGGTTGCGAGAGAAAGAATAGGAAGTTACAACGGGTGTGTTATAGGTTGTATCCCTTCATTTTGCTAGATAATAATAAAGAAAGGACTTGGAAATTTCTCTGGTGGATGTAGCCCACACTGGGTGAACCATGTATATATGTGTTTCTATTGTATTGTGTATCTTTTATGTTTTATTTCCGCATTTGTTTTATTTTATTGCTCCACGATCCTATTTTTCTAACATGAATAGGTAAGATAATTTCTATCCCATATACCAATTGGAAAGATGATGTTCCAGTGGAGAACTTAGTGATAATCCCGTTAGCACACAATGCATATTTAATCTATGAATCCCATATTATTTTCTTTGAGTTTAACATATTTTTAATGATCTTGATTAATTTTTTATTTGTTGACTCAGCAATAACACTTCCCTCTAGATAGTTATAAATTGAGTGACCAATGTTTTTTTTAAGCAAAATTTTGCAAATTTGGCTAAATTTTAAAAATTATAGAAATTTAGGCTATATTTTTTCATATTTTCATAAAAAAATAAAAAAAAAATTGTATCCTAATTTATGATAATAATTCTCTATATATTTATACATTTTTGTCTAAAATTAAAACCTTTTCATGAATAAATAATTGGTTTCCTTAGCATTTTCACCAAATCCATGATCACACATCTTAAATTTTAGTCAGTATTCGCTACATCTAATGTTTTAGTTAGTGATTGATACTCTTGAGAATACCATGAACTTATATTTGAAGTCATGTACATATTTCTATGAGACAAAAGTTTTTAATACTTTCCTGGACTTTTTTGTTCACTTATTTCAACATGTAGATGGTATACCATGTTATATATAGTGTTTTAATAGGTCTTTTTTAGAAAATTGAAGAAAATGTTTTATGTATTCTAAATATATTTTCCATTTCTATTTTTTTTAAGTTATCTCTAATTTCTATGTATGGTTGATTTCATTTTAATTTTGTTTTTCCACAGAAAAAATCGTAATTTTATTAACAATCATAACAAAATTATATTCAGTCTATATGTAGCATATAAAAAAATGTTGGGTAGCTTTAGGTGAGCTTTCCAATCCTGTAGTGTTTCACTTTATATCATTCCTTCTTTCTAAAAACTTATTACATCAATGATATCAAAAGGAGGTTTGTTGAAACACTATCTGTTTTCCTATTCATTTATTTTGTTCTCTATCTGAATTTGGCCTTTCATTGAAAGGTCTATGATAGTATTCAAAAACTGAATCTGCATCCTATTCCAAAATGTGTTATTCTCCATATGCCATATGCAATCCTGCTTTAGATAAAGTGTCTGCCATTACATTCCACTCTCTGTAAACATGTGAGATGGTAAAGGAGTCAAATGCTTGTTTTATTTTTATATCCTCCTCCAAAAGAGGTTGTAGGTGTGAATTGTGACTTGTTTGTAATCCTTTAATCCAACTGACAACAAGCATGGAGTCTCCTAGAACTTGTATGTTTCATAAACGTTTTTCTAGAGCAAAGAGTAGTAATAGTTTGATTTCCATAAGTTATGCGTAATTGTTTTTTCCCTTCCCTAAACCAAATTTCATTTTGAAGCAGTGGGAGTTTGAAAAATATAATACCCCCCCACCACCACAAACTAGAGGATCACCATGTGAAACACCATAAAAAAAATCCAAGCATGATCTTTGTTTATATTTTCAATTATGATAATATGCAGACTTCCTTTAGAATTTTCTTGTGGGAAATTTGTTAGGATCCCCACACTTTGAGCTGCAACCACAACTAGATCTTGTTCTTTGTCTTCGAATATGTATCTATTTCTCGTTATCCAAATACCCCAACACATGATGACTGACAGAGCTTTCAAGTCTTTGTTTCCTCTGTGTTTCATCTAGGATATGAAATCTTGTTCCATCGATTGCCCTCTCCATAGAAGACCAGCCCCAAGAAGCTTCATGAATTCTATGCAGTTTTCCTTTGTGAAAGAACATCGTAAAAAGTGACGGTCGACCGGTTCTTCCAATCTCTTGCATAAAGGGAACCATCTTGGACCTTGAAATTGTCTCTTTTGCAAGTTGTCCCAAGTTGGAACATTATTCTCTAGAATGTACCACATCATTAATATAGATTTATGAGGACAGTTCATCTTCCAAATATTTTTCCACCACCATTTCACATATCTATTGAATACTTCCAAATTTATTTGGATATATCCACCCTTGGGTGTATATATACCTGTTGGGTCAGAATCCCAAACCAGTTTATCAGGTTTATCCAGAATTCTAATATGAGAAGCAATAAAATAATCCTTATATATGTCCCAGGCCTCCTGATGATCTTCCTCGAGCCTGATTTGATTGGAAGACAACCACCCATGATTCTAGAGGTTTGTGGAAGTCATATCTGCAACTTGATATAGTTCAATTTAAATGTTCTAATAAATATTTCAGTTTATTTTTTTTAATCATGCACAAGTGACACTCATGTACTAATTTGTCACCTACATTTTAAGGTAGAAACAAAATAATAATGGATTATCGCCCAACATAAATGATACTTTTTTTTATAAATATTATTTCATTGCCAAATAGTTTGATAATTTATGACTTATATGATTTGAAAAAAAAAAACATTGTGAGTGACCCAATAGGACATTGTGATGTTGAAAAAATGTGATCATAGGAACTAAAGTGACGGCCTTTGTGTTATCTTCAATGATATTTCATGGACAAACAAATTGTTAAAATATATTTTCTTCTATAAATTTGATTACCACTTTGTCGGTAGCATTCTTCACAAGAATTTCCTCCACCCATTTTGTAAATTAATCAATATTTATCCAATGATGTTGACTTCTAGATGGAGGGTGTATTTCTCCAATAAATTCCAACCCCTGTTTTTGAAATGGGGCCTGCACTTTTATTGGATTAAGAGGCATGGGATCCAAATTCCATCTTCCTTCAAAAATTTTATTCTCAAGACATACCCTCACCATTTTGCTAACTTGTGAAAATAATGTCAGCTGGTTGAAACCACTTCTCAGGATTTTATGTGGTGTGTCTCTCCAAGCATAGTGACCATCACATACATGGTTATGATGTTGTGTTATTAATGCATCAGACTCCTCCTCCAAGACAAAATTTAACAAAACTATGGAAATATCTTTCCAATAAATCTTCTCCCTAATAATGAAATACTTAATAGCTTTAATTTTTAAGGAGCATGCTTGTGATTTATTAAATTGTGCAGGGAATTGAAAATTTTGAAGATATAAAACAATGTTAGCGTACCAATATGAAGTTATGAACCTACCATCAACTTGTATATGCGGCTGTACTGGTGTTGATAATCCTAATTTTTGATTTTTTAATTTCTCTTCAAAGATCCCAATTGGGCTCTCCCCTGAATTCTTATCAATTCCCAAAGAATTGCAATTAGATTATGCCTTAATCTTTTCCAAACACTAACCTTTGATCAATTTAGTTGGCTTGATATCCATATTATACTCCTAGATTTTGGTAATCCACTATCCTCTTCTACCATCACTATATTTCTATGCAAGGATGTCTTCAACAACCACATTGGGAACATTTATGCGATAACTTTAGAATGCTAAATAAAATATCGGAAAGTTTTCAAAGAATTCACCAAAGTGAAGGATTGTTTTTCCATAATGTTATATTTCAGTTCATTTTTTCACAATGATCTACTGAAGAATGATATATGTTAATTCATGGCCATCCTTTCTTTCTATAATAAGAAAACAACAATGGTATGCTTTGATGAGAAAGGAAAAAACAGAGAAGATTTCATGTAATCAAGACTCAATAGAACATGGGCCTTTGTGGATTCAATCCACTTCACTTCACTTCACTTTTATTATTCAACATATTAATTAAGTCCTTGATAATATCGACAAAATTGGGAATGAATCTTTTGAGGAGATTGATTTTTCCAAGAAAATATTGAATCTCTTGTTTATGTCTCAGAAATCTAATAGCCTAAATGGATTCTACTCTTTCAAGGTCAATCTCAACCCCCTCGAAACAATGTGAATGAATAATTTTCCTTCAATCATGGTGAAAAAGGATTTCTTGGGGTTGAGTGACAATCCATGCCTTCTACACTTGATGAATATTTGTCTTAAATGTTTGAGATGTTACTCATCAGACATAGAATAAACTACCATATCATCTATATAAATAACTATAAATTTTTCATTTTCATTCATGAAATTAGTGTCCATAGATCCTTGGAAAGATACTCAATTCATTAATCCAAAAGGCATATTCTCGTACATAAAAGTTCCCCAATGTGTGGTAAATATAGTCTTATATTTTTCATATTTATGTACTACAATATGGTTACACTACAAGGAGAAAAATTTGTAGAGGAGGTTTTTAGTGTTAAAATATTTGGCAAAATTTTCAAAAATATCTCCACTACAACCTCCACTATTTGAAACAAAGGTTTTAATGGATTTTCCATATGACTAAAAACATTTGGGCAAGAGAAGGTTGTAGAGGAGGCATTTTTTGGTGGTTTTATTGTCAAAATGCACCGATGTGCTCCTAATCAGCCTACCCTAGTGCATACATATAATACAAAAGAACATATGTGCTTATAATTATTACACAATAGTTTCACTTTTTTTTATGTATGCAAAGCATCGATGTTCTTATAATTTCTACACACCAGCTCCACATTGTTTGGATATGAAACACCAATGCTTTTTATTTTATGTTTTCCCCAATGGTTTTGATTTAGTGTGTGCTCCAATGATTGTACAATTAGTATGTATTAATTCCTGTATTACCATGTACATCAAAGGGTAGTGAAATTTAGAATATTTGAGGTGAGATGTCGATGCCATTATTTTTACTAAGCACTGATGCATATATTATACTTATAACACATGTGTGAAAATTATATTTAGAGCCCTGGTGTGTATACTAAAATTAAATCATCAGTGTATACATTATATTTAGAGCCCTAGTGCGTATTGTAAACATGGGCACCATAAAATTTCGAAACAAAAAATATTAATGTACACTATATTGTTTATGGAACACTGTTTTTTCTCAATAGTTCGCACCAGTGCATTTGTATAATTAATTGGCACCGGTGCATATGATGCCTCAAAACACACCTTTTTCTATATTATGGCATGCACCACCTAATGAGTTCATAATAATATAGTGTATTGATATGTATATATTTTAATAAATTGTCCCTCTACAAATTTCCAATTAATCATCTCAAAATAAAGTATTTTTTATAATAATATTGTTTCATATTTTTTTATTGCATTTGATATAATGATTGCATTAATGTGTTATCCAATTAATTACACCTATTTTATTTGTAATAATGTAAATCATCCACATATTAATTATTCAACAACACAATGTTTTACAACATTCAATATTGCAATAAAATAAGAAACCCATTTTATAATATATGATAAAGAGACCCATCACCATACAAAATGGGATAATTTAAAGATGCACAATAATAAAAATGCAGCCAATATGTAAGTTTTACACTTATTGTAACATGTCCTCATGCAATTGGGACATTATGTCGAGTACATTAAACAAAAATCCCTAACTTTCACATAAAAATATTTCAAAACATAGAACTTACAACAACATTCAATTATATTGATTGTCACTCATCACTTGCACTGTTTTCATCACTAAATTTGTGTGAATGCCTCATTTCTTCATCACTTGTGGTGTTGGAAAATTGGTTGTCATTGATGTCAACTCTAGAAGAAGTCTAGAAACCTCTCAAAGTAATGGGTTTATTTTAAGAAGTCTCCAAAGTGGTCTCCTTATGGCATATTTTTAAGCATGGACCTCATGGGAAGACACTTTGAAGAAGTCTACAAAAAATCCCTAGAGGTTTGGTCATGAAGCCCGAAGGTGTTTTAGTAAAAAGAAGATGAAGGACAAAGAAAATACATGCAAAACCCTCATAGATGGATAGTCCTCATCATTTCGGTTCCAATGGTAGGTGGTATGTCACATGGTTCCTCACTGTTGAAAAGTTATGCCCTCTTAAATATGAGGCACTGAAGTATGGAAGAGAAGTTACAAGTCAGCCCCAAAATTAATTAAAGAATAAAAGTTGTTGCAACAAAAAGTTACAGGTTAGCCCTAAAGTCAAGTAAATGAGGCACTTGGAAAAGCATAAATGCACATCAAGAACCTCTCATTTGATCATCCAAGAAAGTGATTTCTTATGAATGGAGCTAGCATAAGTGGTTCTCCACTTGTGCTACGAGGATTGGTGATCTCAGTAAAGAAAATATGGCTTAGGAAAAAGGAGGTCAAGGAGAGAAAAAGGTGACTATACTAGTTTTTTAAGGTTATCCGTTGGTTGCAGTGGAACAAGGTGTGGATTTATGAGGTTATCAGTGGGTCACAGTGGAGCAAAGTGCAGATGTACATGGGTCATAGTGGAGGAACGAGAGTATTTCTAAGGTTGTCCATAGGTCATAATGGAGAAAACAAAGGATCTATGTCGATCACAATGGAGAAACGAGCAGATGTACGTGGGTCACAGTGAAGCAAAGCACAGATGTCTGTGGGTTGACAATGTATGAGCAACAGATCTGTGAAAAAGTTTTGAAGAAGGATACCTTCTCTTGATGTTGAATTTGAGGAAGGTATGATCATCAAAGATATGATGTACTGGGGTTTTTACAGAATGAAAGGTATGTCTTTATGTATGTTTTGAGGGTTAAATCTTGATGATTATAGTATATGCTTGAATCATATTGTTAGTATCTAACTTTGTTTTTGATTAAGTGAGTTGTCCCTAACCCTTAATCCTCCCTGCATATGTAAATTGCCCGGAACTTGGTTTTTACCCCTTGGTTTGATTTGTCATTCTTTGCAATTTTTGCACTTTTTAATGGTTTTCTTAAGTTTTTAAAGGTTTAGGACTTGATTTGATGAAATTTGTCACATCACTTGTCTATTCATTTTTGAAATTTCAAATTTTCTGCCAAGTCATGAATGACGCTACATGAATAGTGTTATTCCTGCAATGCCAAGCATAATCATGTTTTTACATGCGCCAGCTCACCCACATCATAATTGTGAAAATCGTGATAAGAGGATCTACATGCCTCTCCGCGATCTCTTCTCGGGTTGACACTGCAATTATAACATCTATATGAAAGGGATTGAGTTGTACCCTCTTGACCTGCATCAAATCAAACTTGTTTGGATATCATTAAAAAAACCATCACCTTTTATTTTAGCATGTCTAGTATTTTGTGCAGAGATCGAATTGAAGGAACAAAAGATTTTTAGTTTCTAATAGCCCACGGGAACTGAAAATTCTCATTATCAATCCTCGCAGAGCTGTTTACAGGATCATATAAAAAATATGGCACTGAAGAAGAGCGGACAAATCATCAGACTAGAACCTGAGGGAATGGAATTACTTGAAGCATACCCCCAAATGGTGCAAAGGTTTAAAGATGCAGGTTGGTTTGAATTTTTCACAACCTTCCAGGGACACGATGAACATATCTCAATGATCTTCGCACATAATTTTGATGGTTTTGAAGCTATAGTTGGGAAATTGTTGATGATGGTGATTGAACATTTAATTGCAAGAGCCTTTAAATTGCTAGTTGGTGGAGAAAGGTGGTGGAATAAAGAGAATGTGTTTATGGAATTCGTGAATCAGTTCTTAATCCTAGAGAAACAAAACCCTAACTGGAAAAAGGGAATTCCACATAGCTAGGTAAAGAAGGAATGGCATACTGCTTTGATGATCATCCACAGGTATATCACGTGTGAGGGTAGGTTTTCACTAGTTTATATTTACCATATCAGAGTGTTAATTCACATTAATGGGGATTACCTTCTCAATTTACCCTATTTCCTACTTAAGAGTTTATCTAAAATGTCCAAGAGGGTGTAGTCTCATCCTGCTACAGATAAAGGAATTTTGTTTCACCAAGGTTTAATAAAGACAATAGTCATCTCCTCTTTAAATGAACTCCAAGGACCCTGGGTTTGGCTAATCCAGTCTTTAGGAAATGATTCACAACCAGTTAAATCCAAAAATGCCAAAGGTAAGAAGTCATCTCAACAAAAAAAAATTTAGATAGTAACTGAGTCCCCAATTAAAGAAGGATCATCTGCAGCTAGGGTAACACATGTGAGAAAAAGGAAGATGCAAATGCTACAAATCTTTGGAGATGCTCCTGTAGTTAAAAGTCAGGAAGAAGCTACCTCCAGTAAAGATCCAGATCAGATTCCATAGCTTGCAGAGACCATAGATTTAGACAGTATTGATGATGAAGTTCACAGCTCTGAATTATCTTCTAGAAACCAGATCATATTAAGAAAACCTCAGGCTTCTATAGACCTGAACCAACCTGCACCTATAGAGGAATTCCCAAAGTTTAAAGTTAAAGTCAGAAGTGAAAAAGATAAGATTAAGGAGCTACAAGAAATGGTGAAGCAATTAAAGAAAGAAAAATATTAGGTGGAGCAATGGAATTCCAAATATCAAGAGAAGATACATGATTTCAAAAAGTAAAGATGAACACAACAGAAAGAAGAAAAAACATAAATCAAAAACAAGAAATACTCTCATTTTCCTGTTTTAGTCCTTATCTTCAAGAGAATTTTATGAAACTATGGAGATCAATTTGTTGAAACCAAAATAGGTCTTTGTTGGGAACATGCCCCTTCACAAACACCTCTCTTGCTTTTTACGCAGAAATCACATTTTAAGAGATTCAAATTTATCTTTGAAGCCTATTTTTCTGATATTTTACAATAAATAATTTCCTGTTTGGTTAGTAGTTTTGGGAGAGGTTACAGAACAATTGGTGATGAATTTTTGAAAAAAAAAGAGGTTTTTTTTGGGAAGGAGTCCCTTCACAAAACCCTCTCTCGTTTTTTACACATCTATCATCGTTTGAGAGATACAAAGATATTGTTGGGCCTTATTTTTCATGGATTTGCCAGATTTATTTTCCTAAAAAATCTCATGGACAACAGTTGATAACACCTCATCAATTTGACTTGGATATCAGATTATTTTAAACAAGAAACTAAATATATATGAGGAGTTTTTCAAATCCATTTCTTTTGGATCTTGATAATTATGTACCATTTCTATATAAACTCTGTAGAAGGAGAAGTTAGGGGTTGAAAGGTTGGGCTTTTAGAGGACCTGTTTTGAATATCTTTGTAAGACAATTTTATTCCACATTGATACTAAATGGAAAAGACATGTTTATGGTCATATTTTCTCTCAATTCATGTTCTATTTCTTTTCTTACTTTAAACCATTTTTCAGTTGCAATGCATTGATTTCTTGATTTTAATTAATATAGTGAAGATTTTGTTGTTATTGTTTACTATCAATACTTTGTTTTAAGTACATGTTCTTATTTCTAAATTAAATTTTGAAATAAGAAATATGTATGGGGTTGACAAATTGAATGCTCGCATATCTTCTTTCATTATTTCCTTATTTGTATGATCTATTTATGTGACTACCTTTTATGAAATCAGTGGGATATCTCTTGACTTATTTTTGAGTTCTGTGTTTACCTTGAACCCTTGAATCATCTTTCAACCATCCTCAAAAAACCAATTCATAAAACCCTTAAAATACTATTGCAATAACCTTGATGATTCCCTAGCTTTCCCTCGCATAGTCAAGTGCAAATTTAGGGACTAACATATTTTGGCATCATTGTCAGGGACGAAAACACGAAGTATTTATCCCTGGGAGAACGACAATGATCAATTCTATCTCTTGATGGTGAGCATGAGTTGGATACTTTTTTTGACTGTATCATTCACCTCGCGACTCCATGAAGGAAAAATCCATTGACAACTCCATTGATTTGAGATGTGAAAGGCTATGGAAGTTATTTTGGCATGGAGGTTTGCACCATTTAATTTCTCTGCCATTGTTTGTGTTGGACAACTGAGAGGGGGGGTGAATCAGTTGTCACCGTGCTTAAACAATTATTCTTATTTTAAACTCTTTACAAAGTACTCAATGACAATCACAATAATGCAGGGAAATAAGTAATAGCACATTCAACATCAGTCATACATATGAGATACATAGAGACAGATATTTCTTGAGGAAACCCATAGAGAGTAAAAACCTCTTCTTCTTTATATGATAAGTAATATTTATATTCTTTACATTATCATACATATGATGACCAACTCATAATGAGGCTACAACCTCTATTTTGCAAGATGCTACTTGCTGAGAGCACCAACTCTCTGGATTCTCTAGCACCAACTAGAAGGAAGCATCAACTCTCTGGTTTCTCTAGCACCCACTAGAAGGAAGCACTAACTCCCTAAGTGTTCCAGCACCAACTAGATGGAAGCACCAACTTCCAGTCACACAGGCACCAACCTCTATAAAAGAGAAGAATAGTTCTCCCTTGCACCACACTGGCACCTTGGTTTCTCTGGATGCAACCAGATGGAAGCAATAACTCCCTTTGTTCAAGCACCCACTTGAACCTCTGAGGACAAAAATCCTCCCTAGCACCTCCCTACCACCCTGAAATATAAATCTTTTCTATTATGACTTATTACAGTGATATAAAGTTCTTCAATGGTTTACCGGTCTCATCATTGTTTTGCTACACTGCGCTTCTCTGTCTGCATCAATGTCTTCTACACACTCCTTGCCCTTTCTGTTATTTTTCCTTTTATTCTCTCTATGCCATGTCCTTTCAATGCACCATTCCCCTTTTGTACATTTCTTCTGCTGTGCTCTGCCTCCTTCTTCACACCTCAATCACACCCATCAACAACTCCCATTTCTTCTTTGTTCTGCATTCTTATAGTCTATGTGCACCTTGTGCATGAAATCTACTTCTTTCTCTTACATCCTCTCCACCCTCAATCTCCTCCACATCGGGTTGTTTTCTCCACTTCACTCCTCCATAGCTATCCCATCTCCTGTGTGCCACATTGTCTCTCTCTATTTTGCATCTCCTGCCCATTGTGAGTGCTTTGCCTGATCATCATGGTAACTCTTGAACTTCTTTGGCAGTTTCACCCTCGCATCCATCATCACTGGGTGTTATATCGAGATTCCTCAGCTTCTTTGGCAGTTGAGACTCTTTGTCTTCTCTGTCATAGACGAGCTCATCCTCTAGTAGAAACCATCATTTGTTTCTAGCAGTTACACCGTGGATTGCAACAGTAGCCCTCCAATCTTATTCAAGTTCATCTGCACCGTTGAATTGACTTCATTGAATCTTGCATTCATTTCTCCATTTCTCACTTTGGCATTTTGGGATCCCCATGGTAAATATTCCGTTACTCTCCATGTCCCAATCCCCAAAACTCCGAAATGGAGCTTGTCTACACTAGCTCCTTCCTCCATCTTCCACCGATGTGACCAATGGCTATGACCACAGGCTGAGCCAAAAAATGTTTCACATTTCGGCATTTTGGCAATCCTATTGTGTGGCATCTCAACTCTATAAGTCGTGATCTCTGAAACAACAAAAAAAGAGCTTTCCACTTCAAGATTTTCTCTACATCTCTTCAACCATGTGACTATGAGAGGTGACCGAGCGCTTATCCATATAATGCTTTCAAAATTTCGCTTTTTGACACTTCAAAATTCTTGTGGTGATGAGTTATTGATGCTCCATATATCGATATCCAAAGATCTGAAATAGAGCTTGGTTTCACTAGCTCCAATCATTTCAACATTTCGCATTTCGACCTTTCGTGATTTTGCATGTCGCGAATTCCTATTGCAAGTTTGAGAGGTTAGGGAACCTCGTTCCTTTGAATTTGTAGTCGGATAAATGAATATCTTTCGTCACGTGTCATATGGACCCAATGGTCTAGATCTTTTCATGAATTCAACACTTCACGGGCCTTCCTTGTGCCTGATTCGGGATTTTGACATTTCGCATTTCGCCGCTTCGGGACTCTTGTGATGAAGAGTCTTGTCACTTGACTCTTCCAAATCCTGGTATCTGAAGCTCAGAAATGGAGTCAGATCAACGGTCCACACTCTAGATTATTCGAAGGTCTAGATCTCTTCGTGATTTCACACATTGTGATTTCAACATTCTTGGCATGAGAGTTCTTAACAACTCCACCTCCTGATCTACGAAACTCCGAAATAGAGTCAACTCAACTTTTTAGCTTTTCACACTTCGCAACTTCGGGATTCCTGTCGTGAGAGTCCTTGACATCTCCAACTCTTGATATTTGAATCTCCAGTATGGAGTCTTTGACATTTCACGATTTTGCATTTCGCAACTTTGGGACTCTTGTAGTAAGAGTTCTTGACATCCCCAACTCCCGGTATCCAAAATCTCGGTAGCTGAAACTCTGAAATGGAGTCTGATGAACGCTTTGATATTGCGTTTTGATCTCTATTGTTCTTCCTTGCCTACATGTTTGTTGATCTTCCTTGTCTTCCTATTTTTCATTGTTGCTGATGTTCTTACCATCAATGACAAGCACACTCTTCTTGTAAACATGCCAACAATCTCCCCCTTTGGCATTGATGGAAACCCTGAATGGTTGCGCTCATATGTTTGGACCTCCAACTATAGCATCCGGTCTAGACCACTCCTTTTCTCCCCCTTTGACATCAATGTCAAATAAAACATGCTCCCCCTGAGCTGTTGCAGTATGTTTAGGAGGTATTAGATGTTCAACCAATACAAACTTCCCCTAACAGAATGGACTTTCTTGGATGTGAGATGGGATGACACCCAGCTTCTGTTAGAGATATTCAAATGGTGTCTTGGTTAGGGGTTTAGTAAAGATGTCTGCAATTTGTTCTATGGTCAGAATTTAATGGACCTAAACAATCTGATTGGTGACCTGCTCTCTCAGAAAATGGTATTTTATGGGAATATGCTTAGTCTTGGAGTGGAATATAGGATTCTTGGACACACTGATGGCACTAGTGTTATCACAATGGATTGGGATCTGTGCAACGTATTTTACCTCCAAGTCTGCAAGTGTTTGAATCATCCATAATATCTGAGTGCAACAGGTAGCAACAACAATGTACTCTGCCTCTGTAGTATATAAAGAAATGGAACCTTGCTTTTTACTAAGCCATGCTACTAATGAGTCACCTAGGAAGAATGCTCCTCCACTGGTGCTTTTTCTCTCATCAACACAGTTTGCCCAATCTACATATGAATAAGTAGTTAACTGAAAATTCTGATTTCTGGGATACCACAAATCATAAGTCATTGTTTCTTTCAAAAACCTGAATATCCTTTTGATAGCTATAAAATGACTCTGTTTAGGTATAGACTGATATCTTCCTACCATTCCAATAGCATGCATTATGTCTGGGTGAGATGTTGTGATGTACAATAGGCTACCGATCATTTATCTATATGAACTTTGATCAACATCAGGTGAGTCGTCATCCTTACTTAATTTGCATCCAGTAACCATAGGTGTGCCCACAGGTTTAGAGTCTTCCATTTTAAATCTTTTCAACATTTCTCTTAGATATTTTTCTTGAGAAATGAACATCCCTTCAGACCTATGAGTAATTTGCAGACCAAGAAAAAATGACAGTTCACCTATCATAGACATTTCAAACTCAGACTCCATGGCAGAAGAAAACCATTATACCAACGAATCCTTATTACATCCGAAGATGATGTCATCTACATAGAGCAATACGATGAGCAGATCATTATCCTTTGTTTTGATATACATATTGTTATCAACTATTCCTCTCTTGAACCCTTTGTCTTTGAGATATGTATCCAGTCTGTGATACCATGCTTGAGGGGCTTGTTTTAACCCATATAAATCTTTCTTCAGCTTGCATACTAAGTCAGGATTATCAGAAAGTTTGAAACCCTCTAGTTGTTACATATATACTTCTTCACTTAAATATCCATTTAGAAAATCTGACTTGACATCCATTTGATAGACTTTAAACCTTTTATGACAAGCATAGGCAAGAAACATTCTAATATCTTCTAATCTTGCTACGGGCGCAAATGTTTCATCAAAATCCAGTCCTTCTATCTGTGCATAGCCTTTACAGACCAATCTTTCTTTGTTCCTGACAACTTGTCCCTGCTCATTCAACTTATTCTTAAAGATCCATTTGGAACCAATGATATTTTTACCTTCAGGTCTATGAACCATCTCCCACGTATTGTTTTTCTCAATCTAATCAAGTTCATCATTCATTGCTTTAACCCAATGGTCATCTTTGTTAGCTTCATTAAAATTCTTGGGTTCCAGCATGGATATGAAAGCTATATGTGATTGCTCGATATTTTTTATTATCCTTCTCCTGGTTTGTACACCTTTGTCTTTTTTACCAATTATCTGACTTGCAGTATGATTATTTTGAGTGATTCTAGAGGAGGAATTTGAAGAAGCCTACTAATTTGAGTCTGTCTGAGTTTTTGTGTCTTCATCTGATTCAGAATCTTTGTTTTCTGATTCTTGGACCTGTTCATCTTCAGCTTTAATTGTGTCTTCTATAGAAGACTCATTACTGTACACCTCTCTTGCTGGGATTCCCTCATCAAATTTTACATCAATACAGTCAACCATTTTATGCAGCCTCTTATTATAACATATGTATCCTTTGTTGTTTGTAGCATACCCTAATAAGATACCTTCATCAACATTGTCATCATATTTTCCAAGGTTCTCATCATTATTCTTTATGTAACATTTACTCCCAAATACTTTGAAGTATTTAATTGAAGCAGGTCTCCCATACCACAGTTCATAAGGTGTCTTGTCACTTTGTCGTATGAGGTGGGATTTGTTAAGAAAATGGATTGTTGTGTGTATTGCTTCTACCTAGTAGGTTTGACCAATGTTCTTCTCATTCATCATTGACTTGGCCATTTTCTGCACTGTTCTGTTTTGCCTCTCAGCTACTCCATTTTGTTGTGGAGTTCTTGGGATGGTGTATTCTCTCTTGATCCCATGCTTATCACAGACTTCCTTGAAATCACTTGACATAAAATCTCCTCCTCGGTATGATCTTACTGCCTTTAAACTCTTGCATGTTTGAGTCTCAGTTAAAGCCTTAAATATTTTAAACTTCTCAAAAGCTTCAGCTTTTTCCTTGAGAAAGGCAACCCAAGTAATTCTAGAGTAATCATCAATAATCATCATGAAGTAGTTTTCTTTCCCTGTGCCTTCCTATCTTGATGGTCCACATAAATCCATATGAACTAGTTGGAGTGATCTCTCTGTTGAGCAAAGCTCTTGGAATTAAACTGTGTCTTGTTTAACTTTCCTACTTGGCAGGGTTTACACATTGAATCTTGGGGCTTTGATATTCTCAGAAGATCTTTTACTGCCTCAAGATTTTTGAGTTTGATTAAGTGGTCAAATTTTAGATGTCCAAGTCTCATATGCCATAACTAGCTTTCATCATGTTTGCTTAGATGACATTCTTCTCTATTTTCTTTCAGCACATATACATTATTTTTTGTCCTTATTCCTTTGGCCACCACTTGTCCCAATTTTACAAACTTTATCTTCCAGTCCTTGGACATGAACACCACTTCACATCCTCTATCACACATTTGACTTACACTGAGAAGATTATGTTTCATCCCATCTACAAGTAGAACATCTTGGGCTTTTCCTTTTCCATTAYTTAAACTCACCATCCCTTTACCCTTTATTTTACCTGGAGCATCATTTCCAAAGGTTACATTTCCTGATTTTCTTTCACTTAGAGATAGAAACTTACCTTTGTCTCCCGTCATATGTTTGGAGCATCCATTGTCTATATACTAAGGGTTCATTTTCCTTTGAGATGACAACAATAATACACACTTGTCACTTTCTTTCTTCTTCCAAACCTTGACATTTTCAGTAGGGGAATTCAAATCTGGTTCATAGTTCCTTAATCGACAGTCAACAGACAACAAATTTATGTCCATAGTTATGACAGATGTAGCATTCAATCTCATTGTTCAATAGGTTAAAATTATTGTTGCATCATTTTCTATTCATTGACTGTTGATTATTTCTTGACCTTCTTAGTTGCATGACCCTAGACTTAATTTGGCAATTCGCAATCTGTGAAGGTTTGTTACTTGGTTGTATCATTATTTGTTGTGGCAAGTATTTATTCCTTTGAAATCTTAATTTATTATGTCTAAGTCTTAAGGAACAATTTAAAACTTTGTGACCAAAGTTAGAACAGTAGAAACAATAGCCATAGAAAAGTTCTTTGTACCTAGAAAATGGTTGTCTTCTTTGAGCAAATCGATTTCTTCCATGCTGATGATGTCTTTCAGTAGGGAGTTCATTATTTCTTTGTTCTACAGATTTAGTCCTGGCACCTTTTTATTTACTCGTCCTGGGCATCTCATTGTCTTCCTTTGTCTCTGCAAGTTTGTTTTTGTCATTGGTTGTAGATTTGACAAACTTGATGGGTTCTTTGTTTCTTGTCTTACCACTAGTTGATCCCTCTTCATAACCCAAACCAGTTTTCAGCTTTGGATTCCTTTGCTGATTCAGAATGGTGGCTAATCCTTCTGAGGCTTTGATACTTGACAGATTCTGGTTATACAAGGCTTGAAACTTCTCCATCTCTTTCCTAGTTTTTACTACTTCTTGTTCTAAGGCTTCACATCTTGCCTTCTTTTCTGATAAATGTCGTTTCAAAATGTATACAATTTTCTTTGCCTCTTCTAATTCCACTTTTAGTAGGACAAGGTCTTCATCATGTTCTTTATTGTCTTTCTCGAACTATATTAGCAATTGTCTTTGCTTTTTGTTCTTAATTCTTAGTCTGTCAATCTCTTCCAGTGCATTGATCAATTCTCCTTCCATGTCAACCACAGCTTCTTCTTCATTAGCATCACTTCTTGTGTTGTTATTATCATAATCCTATTTGGCCATAAGTATGAATTCATTTAGTTTATCTTCAATAGAGGATTCATTGTCTTCATCATCTGAAAGATCATCATCATTTTTTACGCAAAGACTTTTCTTCTTAAAGTTATTCTCTTTAAAGAAATTTATGTGTTTGTACTTCTCCTCATCATCACATGTATGATCCTTTCCTTTGTGGGGACATTTATTTTTAAAATGACCTATCCTACCATAGTTGAAACATTTGAAAGGCAGTTTACCTTTGTATTTTCCCGATCCCTTCTTTAGTCTCTTCACAAATTTTGCTTCAATTTCATCGAGCTCAGAATCCTCATTATTTTCTTCTTTAAATGATGCTTCTCTGGAGGTGGGTTTATCTTTAACTATTCTCATTTCATATGCAATCAATGTTCCTAGAAGTTGATCAAACTCCAAGGTTTTTAGATCATTAAGTTCTTCTATAGCAGAGACCTTCGAGTTGAACCTATCTGGGAGAGATCTCAAGATTTTCTTAACTAAAGAAGGTTCCTCAATTTTTTCACCAAGTGCTTTCATTGCATTTACCATTTATTCTACTCTCGGAAAGTATTTTCCAACAGTTTCATCTTCCTTCATCTTCAGCTGTTCAAACTATATTCTATAGGTTTGAATCTTGGCGTCCTTTACCTTCTCATTACCTTCATAACTGCTAATGAGTTTGTCCCACATTTCTTTGGCAGTTCCTAGGTGCATAACTTTTACAAATTTTGCTTCTACAAGCCCACTCAAGATAGCATTCATAGCCTTAGTGTTGAAGCTAAATTCTAGCTTGTCATCCTTATTAGCTAGTACAATTGGCTTTACATAACCAGTATCTACCACATCCCAGATATCTTCTCCTAAATCCATTATGTAGGTTCTCATTCTCACTTTCCAGAAGGCAAAGTTTGTTCCATTGAACAGAGGGACCTTATTGGTTGAATTTCCTTCATGGCTTGACATGTTTAAGCTCTAGGATCTACCCTTAGATAAAATGGGTCAGCTCTGATACCAATTTTTGGACAACTGAGAGGGGAGGTGAATCGGTTGTCACCATGCTTAAACAATTATGATTATTTTAAACTCTTTACAAAGTACTCAATGACAATCACAATAATGCAGGGAAATAAGTAATAGCACATTCAACATCAGTCACACATATGAGATACACAGAGACAAATATTTCCTGAAGAAACCCATAGAGGGTAAAAACCTCTTCTTCTTTATATGATAAGTAATCTTTGCATTATTTACATTATCATACATATGAGAACCAACTCATAATGAGGCTACAACCTCTGTTTTGCAAGTTGCTACTTGTTGAGAGCACCAACTCTCTGGATTCTCTAGCACCAACTAGAAGGAATCACCAACTCCCTAGTTTCTCTAGCACCCACTAGAAGAAAGCACCAACTCGCTAAGTGTTCCAGCACCAACTGGATGGAAGCACCAACTTCCAGTCACATAGGCACCAACCTGTGTAACAGAGAACAATAGTTCTCCCTTGCACCACCCTGCTTTCTCTTACTGCAACCAGATGGAAGAAACAACTCCCTTTTTTCAAGCACCCACTTGAACCTCTGAGGACAACAGTCCTCCCTAGCACCTCCCTACCACCTTGAAATATAAATCTTTTCTATTATGACTTATTACAGTCATATAAAGTTCTTCAATGGATTACTACTCTCATCATTGTTCTGCTACACTGCGTTGCTCTGTCTGCATCAATGTCTTCTACACACTCCTTGCACTTTCTTTTATTTTGCCTTCTATGCTCTTTGCTCCATGTCCCTTCAATGCACCATTCCCCTTTTGTACATTTCTTCTGCTGCGCTCTACCTCCTTCTTCACACCTCAATCACACCCAACAACAACTCCCATTTCTTCTTTGTTTTGCATTCATATAGTCTCTGTGCACCTTGTGCATACAATATGCTTCTTGCTCTTGCATCTTCTCCACCCTCAATCTCCTCCACATCGGGGTGTTTTCTTCACTTCACTCCTCCATAGCTATCCCATCTCCTGTGTGCCATGTTGTCTCTCTCTTTTCTGCATCTCCTGCCAATTGTGAGTGCTCTGCCTGATCATCATGGTAACTCTTCATCTTCTCTGGCGGTTTCACCCTTGCATCCATCATCACTGGGTGTTATATCAAGATTCCTCAGCTTCTATAGAAGTTGAGACTCTTTGTCTTCTCTGTCATAGACGAGCTCATCCTCTGGCAGAAATCATCATTTGTTTCTAGCAGTTACACTGTGAATTGCAACAGTAGCCCTCCGATCTTATTCAAGTTCATCTGCATCATTGAATTGACTTCATTGAATCTTGCGTTCATTTTTCCATTTCACACTTCGACATTTCGGGATCCCCGTGGTAAAAATTTCATTACTCTCCATGTCCCGATCCTCGAAACTCTGAAATGGAGCTTGTCTGCACTAGCTCCTTCCTCCATATTCCGTCGATGTGACCAATGGTTGTGACCACAGGCTGAGCCAAAATGTGTTTCACATTTCAACATTTCAGAAATCCTATTGTGTGGCATCTTGACTCTCCAAGTCAGATCTCTGAAACTCCAAAAAAGGAGCTTGCCGCTTCAAGATTTTCTCTACAGCTCTTCGACCGTGTGACTATGAGAGGTGACCGAGCGCTTATCCATATAATGATTTTGTGATTTTTCTTTTTAGCACTTCGACGTTCCTGTGGCAATGAGTTCTTTATGCTCCATGTCTCGGTATCTGAAGCTCTAAAATGGATCTTGGTTGCACTAGCTATGATCATTTCGGCATTTAGGAATTTGGCCTTTCACGATTTCGCATGTCATGAATTCCTGTTGCGAGTTTGAGAGGTTATGGAACCTCGTTCCTTTGGCTTTGCATTCGAAGAAATGACGATCTGTCGTCACGTGTCCTATGGACCCAACAGTCTAGATCTTTTCATGAATTCGACACTTCACAGGCCTTCCTTGTGCCTGATTCAGGATTTCGGCATTTCGCATTTTGCTGCTTCGGGACTCTTGTGGGGAAGAGTCTCGTCAGTTGACTCTTCCAAATCTTGGTATCCAAAGCTCCAAAATGGAGTCATATCAACATTCCAAACTCTAGATGATTCAACGGTCTAGATCTCTTCTTGATTTCACACATCATGATTTCGACATTCTTGACGTGAGAGTTCTTGACAACTCCACCTCCTGGTCTGCGAAACTCCAAAATGGAGTTAGCTAAACTTTTCAGCTTTTCACACTTTGAAACTTCGGGATTCCTGTCGTGAGAGTCCTTGAAATCTCCAAATCCCAGTATCCGAACCTCTAGTATGGAGTCTTTGACATTTCGCAACTTCGGGTTTCACGACTTTGGCACTCCTGTAGTAAAAGTTCTTGACATCCCCAACTCTCGGTATCCAAAATCCCGGTAGTCGAAACTTTGAAATGGAGTTTGATCAATTCTTCGATCTTGCCTTTCGATCATTGTTGTTCTTCCTTGCCTGCCTATCTGTTGATCTTCCTTGTCTGCCTGTTTGTCATCTTTGTTATTGTTCTTTCCATCAATGACAAGCACACTCTTCTTGTAAACATGCCAACAATTGGTTTCCCTAATGATGTTCCCACTATTGATATATGGGGAGATTTCCTTCCACATTTTAGAGAAAAGGATGAGGAAAATCTGACACTACATTTGATTGAGTTTCATCAATGCATGGATCAGATGAATATTCATCATGAAGATGCATTGATGAAATTTTTTATGTACTCTTTGGAGGGTGATGCATTTCTTTGGTACAAGTCTCTTCCTGCTTCCAACATTTCTTGATTAAGAGAATTTCATGATGCATTCAATGAACAATGTAAAAGGTATTTTCCAGCTAAGCTTCTTCTGGTAGATTGTTGTGAGCAATGTAAATCAAGATATTGTTCTCAAGAAATCGATTCCTCTAGCAGTGAAAATGAAGAGGATGATTACCTCAAGGAAGAGGAAGAAGATCCATTATCAGTCATATCTTCTTCTAAATTTGTCCTACAATAGGAATATTTTCAGCATTTTGATCTTGAAATTTATAACAATGATACTTTAGATGCATTTGGTATCAATCTGAATGTTTCTAATAGTAGTGACTATGATACAAATGTTGTTCCTAATCTGTTTGAAGATCAGTTGTTGATTGAAGAAATTTTTGTTGAAGACCATACTGTAGATGAGAAAGAAAAACCAGCAGTTGCAAATGTGTTTGATGTTGTTTCATATGCGTCTTATGGTCAAAATTACTATGATGATAAAGCAACATATATATGCTCATTTTTTCAATATGATCGTGAAATAGAGGCCCTTGGTTTTCAAAGTTAATATTTTTTTTCAAATCAACCTTTATTTGATAAGTATGATGATGATCTTGAAGTCCTAGATCCATATGTTGATGATATGACAAATTCTAACCAACAAATTCATGAAGGCATTCAATCCATTGTCCATAAAGAGTTGGAGACAGTGTATGATAGTTATGCATCTGAAGGTAACGTGGAAGATGAGGATCAACCTCTTGATTCTCATGATGATAATGTTGTTTTGAACAATGTTATCCAAGAAGAATATGAGCAGGTTCCAGATTCTTTTTATAAAACCAGTGATCTTGAAATGACTCATGCTCTCATAAATGGAGCAGAAATCATAGAGCAATAATATGGATTCTTGTATCAGCTAGAGATGCAGTACCATTGGCAGGATCCCGTGGCTCTCTACATGGAGTTCATGTTTTCAGAGGTTCAAAATTTTGCAACATGTGGAATTAAAGAAAATTGTAGCTGTAAGTATGGGCTTCCCATTCATTTTTTGCTGCAAAAATATCAGTTTTTCTACATTTTCTTATTTACCTGCAAGGAAGAAGACCCTCTTGGAAGTGAAATCACTTCATGGTTGCATTGGAAATTCACCTACACATGATCGACATGATTTCAGCAGGAAAGTAGAGTAGAATGGTTGAATAAGCTTGCATCCGAGCATTTTTTTTCAGTATGCAAGAATAAGGACTACATAGCCCAATGGAAAGATTACTTGCAGTTTTTTGGTTTTTATTTTTGAGCTCAAAAAAGGACTCCATATACCCAATGGAATTGTTTTTATACAGTTTGTGTTTTAAATAAAGGATGAAAGATCAGGGAAATTAGAGAATCAAAAGCAGGTTAAAGGCATTGGTCTGCAGATCTTAAAGTTTACTCATGAAAATTTACCCCCAGAAGGAGACAATGTTAGTCTCTAACTTTTTTTTAGATTAAGTGAGTTTTCCCTGACCCTTAATCCTCCCTTCTTATGTAAATTGCCTGGAGCTTGGTTTTTACCCCTTGGTTTGATTTGTCATTCTTTGCAATTTTTGCACTTTTTAATGATTTTCTTAAGTTTTTAAAGGTTTAGGACTTGATTTGATGAAATTTGCCACATCACTTATCTATTAATTTTTGAAATTTCAATTTTTTTGCCAAGTCATGAATGGCGCTACAGGAATAACGCTATTCCTGCAATGCCAAGGATAATCATGTTTTTACATGTGCCATCTCACCCTGATCACGTCATGATTGTGCAAATCATGATAAGAGGATCTGCATGTCTCTCCACAATCTCTTCTCGGGTTGACACTGCAATTATAATGGCTATCACTAGTACATATTGTAAAAATTCCGACGTTCTACTTGCGACTTTATGGACAAAATTGTCCATACTATTGGAAAATAGAGGAAATTAAAAAAACAAAAATCATATTGCCTGATAACGTCAGTATTTCCACGTTGACGTCTCTCTTGCCACATTAATGTTGCTATTTCCACGTTTCCGCCTCTCTTTCCATTTTTTCCACCTAGTCGTCTCTCTTGCCATGTTTGTGACATAATCGTCTCTCTTGCCACATTTGTGTCCACATCCTAGAAGTCTATAATAGTATCTAATACTAGTGGAATCCAATGTAAATATAATGACCAATCTATTTCATATAATAAATGAACAATTGATTTCAACATTCCCTAGAGCCTTATATAATGTTAATATTAATATTACTCATAAGGTACACTATCAAGCTCGAGCAAAGTAGAGTTTTCCATTGTGAAAGCCAAGAAGGTCAAAACCTTATTTGAATGCATTGTAGAGTTTTCCACCACTTTTTAGGAACACCATGGCAATGAATCACCCACTAATGAGAAATTGTTCCTTTCATCCTCCAATGATCCACAATATTGGGACCTCATACTTCTCTATTTCCTAACCCTTTGCATCATTTTCACAGTTGAATTTATGTTTTTTCTCTTCTTTACATGGTTGTCATTGTTTCTTGGGTGTAGGAATTTGAACATGTTATCATTTGGATTCAAGATAATTCACCTTCTTTTCATGGACTTCTATAAGTATTTGTCTAAGCCATCATATAGGTTTAATAAT
Organism: Picea glauca; assembly: GCA_000966675.3. Lineage (NCBI taxonomy): Eukaryota > Viridiplantae > Streptophyta > Pinopsida > Pinales > Pinaceae > Picea > Picea glauca. The sequence continues at coordinate 615,812 of JZKD02S1736448.1, read as the reverse complement.
TCCCTCCACATATTCATATTTAAACCTTTTTTCCAATTCAATCACCTTAGGGTCCACCTTGGTTGGACATTGGTACTTTGACACCTACTTTAACACTTGTCCAATGCTAGAGCCCCCAAATGATGGGTAACCCCAATTTAGCACCCTTTGTAGTTTGACATCCATCGTGAGTGTTCCCCATATAAATGAGATCCTTTATAATCTTATATGGCACTTGAACCTCATTCTCTTCTCTTCTCAATTCCTATCCACTCCCTTATGGGCTCCCACCTATTTTTTGTAATTTGTTGCTACACTTCACATTTTGTTTCTCACCTATTTCTTATTGATTATACAAGACTCCAAATCTCCAAATGAATACAAAGAATTTTCATTTGAGAGGGGGCTTGCATTAAGGTGTCCATCATTTCCTGCACACTTATTTCTCTACTTTATTTTCACCCTTATGTTCCCTTGCACACTTGAGAATGGATTTTCTTACACCTTGATACTTGTCCTCTCTCATTAACATAACATATTCTTTTATTATTTCCACTAAAGATAAAAGAAGAATAAAAATTTAATAAAAATATTCATATTCCATGAATTTTCCCCATGAGTCCATGGAGGTGTCAATGTATTGTTGATTGAAGTATGAATATTTATTAATCTAGTTGTGTCATTCCACCTTGTCATTATAATTGTTAAATTTTGTTTACTCCACCTAAATATACAAACATATTCATTCTATTTTCCTCATTTTGACATCAATTTAGTCACCCCCCCATGGATTTTAATTCATGATTTCTTACCTATGTCCCTCTCATATTTTATCTATGTCGATGGAAGTCTTGTGTCACACCCATTTTCACCTCTCCTATGACAAGGCCAAGTGTTTGTCCTTCATTATTACTCTCATTCATCTTATGTTTATTTAAGGGAATCCATCATCACCCTCCATGTATAAAAAGGTCTCCTATACATTAATTTGAGGATCTTTGTATTGAATTATAAGGTTATGTCATTAGAATTATCTTGGGTTCCCATATTGGAACCATTATTGTACATTTTCTACTTGCTTGATTGAAGTTTGGAAAGAGATATGGAGATTCTTTTGGACTCATGAGCCCTTTTGAGGAAAGAACCTTGAGAAGAGAAGGTTTATATCTACCCATCTCATGCAAGGTAACAATGCACTATTTTCTTGTTGATTACATAATAATTTCTTTTATTTTCCCCAATTCACATTGTTGTTTCATGTCAATTATATGCAATTTTATGGATGGGTATTAAGTAAATTATGGATTTTACCATTTTGAGCAAGTTAGTGCTAGATTTTACCATTATAGAAAACATTAAGAATTTATTTGTTGTCTTGTGTGTAGGTTTATTTCAAGACTGTTTCCCTTCTCCTTCTCTTTCAACTCAACCTAAATCTTTGAATATCTTGAAAGGAATGTCTCACATGTATAATCCTTTCTCCTTCCTCTTAAACTTTAGTTTTCCATCATTTGCTTGTTTATTTGAGAGGGTAGAATAGGTAATTATTTTATCGTTGTTCCTTAGCATATCAATCCACTATTTTGGAATGGTTTCTACCCACTATGCTAAAATTTTCCTACAACAAAATGGTGAGTCCACGAGGGAAGGATTTTTGAAATTCTTCCTTCTTTGATTGATCATTAGGGATTTTTTGGTTTTTTAACCTTTTGTATGCTTGTCAACATTTTTTTTTCAAAAATCCACATTATTTCTATGCATGATTGCCTTCCCTTTTGTGTTTTTAATTTTTCTAATTTTTTCTTTAGTTTCATGTATGTTTGGCCCTTTTCCGTGTAATTTCATGAGGTTTTATAGGGAAGCACACACTGCTATTTTTTTCCGATATGCATGTCCATTATTTATCCCCATTGATGCAATTTCATGTATGGAAGCCATTTTTCTACACAATTTCATGATTGTAAAGCTTTTTCCCACATATTTTTGTTTTTTCAGGCTTACAAAATAGTGTTAAATATTTATTTTTCATAGTGGTTTTTAGCCTTCTATATGTATTTCCTATTGATAACAATTTTTTAGTTTCTATAATGAAAGGAAAAAAGGGAAAGGGAAAATAACATCTATAGGTTTTCATGCCTTTTTCCATTTTTGAATTTCATTTTTTACAACACTTAATTTTTTGTATTTGTGCATTATTAAGTAGGAAAGGCACAACCCGTCACTAAATAACAACCCTAAAATTAATCTAGATTATAAAATGAATTAAAAATTTATATTTTGGGTCTAGCACGCCAACATTAGCCTTAATATAGAGCTTTGGTGTTAGGTTGGGGTAGTCATTTCAAAATTCCTAAGACCATTTAAATTGGAAACTTAAAAGTTTAGTAACTAGTTTTAAATTCCTTCGTAACATTTGTGATTTCTCGGGAAGACCTTCATAAGGGTGTACAATCGAAGGGGAAATCATTGTGAATTGGATATTACTATAACTACCCCTTATCCTCACAATGGACTTAAGAAACACCTAGTTAACCCAATTCTAGTGTTTTACTATAATTTGGGTCAACATCAACTGGCACACTAGGGCTTGGTAACTCCATTCACAAAGCCACAAATTAATGAAAGGAAACCTTAGTGTCCCTTTATTTTACTTATAAACACAAGTAAACTCACTTGTGGGATTATGGAAAGGTAGCCTTGAAAAATTCCCTTAATGACCCCCATTGGGTTCCAACACCTTTGGTGGTAATTTTTTGTGGGAAATTGAAACTATATGGCAATGTTCAATAGTTGAATGGGTAGAAGGAGGCTAAAATTTCATGTTAAGAGGTATGCTATGATAATACTCGTGCCCATTCATGAAAATACTTTTATGATTTCCCATTCATGAACTCGTGCCCATACACAAGTAGAGATAGTTGAGAGCTTGAGCTCGGGGTAGAGAGAGATCGTGGAGGGCACATGGAGAGAGCTCATAAGCTAAGCAGTTAGAGAGAGCTTGCAAAGGGCACCGGGAGAGAGATCGTGGAGTGCACTGGCTAGGAGAGAGAAATCACAAAGAGAATGGTAAGTTGTTGAAAATACTTCTTTGTATATGTTTATTCTCTCTTTTGTCCCTTTACCATTGTTAATAAGATCCTTGTTTTCAATACACTCTACTGCATTCTTTCCCAACTCCAACACATCATCAAAGCCTTCAAACACAGCATTCTTTAGAATAGAACCAACATTAGAATGCTCTGGACTCCCAAATACAACTTTGACTTCCCTTAAAAGAAGGTCAAACTCTTTGATAAGCAAGGTTTTTGTGTCCGAGGACACATGAATGCAACTGAAAATTTATTTTTTCTAATGTTTTCTTTAGTTTCATGTATGTTTGTCCCTTTTACGTGTAATTTCATGAAGTTTTATAGGGAAGCACACACTGTTATTTTTTTTGATATACATGTCCATTATTTATCCCCTTACCATATCCTAAATTTTCCAAACTATCACATGCCTGGAGAATACTTGCAAAGATGAATTGATGTGATTTCATACCTGCTCATTGAATTTCGCAGAAGACATCTAGTACATCCTCTCCAAAATTAGCCTGGGCATATCCTGTAAGCATTGCATTCCATAAGATCAAGTCATGTTTGGTTTCTCTTTTGAACACTTTGTGTGCATACTCTATGTTACTACACTTAGCATACATGGTAACAAGGGAACTAGCTACAGATATATTTGACTCAAATCTAGTTTTGATCACATGGATGTGAAGCTCTTTTCCCTATTCCAAAACACCAAGGTTTGCACAATCCTGAAGAACACTGACAAACATAAATATGTCCAATATCAAGCTTAGATGATGCATTTCAGAAAAGAGTTCAAGGGCTTGCAGATTAAGTTCATTCTGCACACATGCTACAATCATTGAATTCCACAATGTCGATCTTACTGTGGCCATTTCATCAAACACTTTGCATGCATAATCTACAATCCTAGATTTTTCATACATTGTAACAAGAGCACACCCCACAAAAACATCTTAATGAAATCCAATTTTAGCAATTGCAAGATCGTTTGAGAACTCAGTCATTTTTCAAAAAACTTGAAAAGGTTTGTAATTGGAGATGCTTAATTGAAAACTCTATTTTGTAAATAGTATTTAATCTTTTATTTTCTGGAAAATGCATATTATATTTGATTGTTGAGAAATTACAAATACATCAATAATCAAACATCATTGAGCCAAGATGTAACTATACCAACTACCCCTCCCTTCATAGACAACAAGAGCTAGCATATCCACCTCTAAAATCTATTTCATTATCTGTGATCACTGATTATTATATAGCCAAATTCCATTATTATAAAGTGTTGGTTGTTCAATTTTCTCTTGTTGCTTATTATTGATGGCAGACAATATGGTCATTCTCCATGCCTCTGCTTTATATGAATCCCCTAACAAACCACTGATCCAGGTCTCTCCCAATCAACCTTTCCACTTTGTCACACCTTCTTGATCCTATAATCTATCCACAGGAAACAACATAGAAGACACAAAATAATTTTTGAAATTTTAGTCTTTCAACTGTAGAATGGCCTCCCCTGCCTTGCATCTTGTCAATCAAATTATAATATTGTATGTTGCTGATTGTATGTCAATCAAAACTTGTTTAAATGTTGAAAACATTGCTCCATTGCAATACTATGCCACTGTATAATCATCTTTTTCATCAAGGTTATTTATATTCACTAAGTTGCAAGGGTTATTTCCCCAATGGCTATCAAAGACTTTGGACTCCATTCATGATGGATAAGGGAAAAAACTTTTCCAGCTACTATTAAACCTATGATTGTATTGATCCCAACATAATCATGAAGGTATTTCAACTCAACCTTAAGAGCTGCACTATAGCCACAACATTTTTCTACAGATAAACTCCATTGACATTTTGAGTGTGCATTGTCAATGGATTGTCCTTGATTTATAAATGCTTGGACTACACCTCTCCTAGGAGCTCCCTGAACCTTGATTTAATCATTGGCACCACTCTTGATAAAACATGTCACTTGTTCTTTCTGGAAAGAAGATACTCTCACCATCATCACCATTTTTTTTTAAAAGGGATAGTCTTTTTGTTTATGGAACAGAGTGATTGTAGTTTCTGAATCAAATGGAGGAACTTTGTCCTGAAGCTCTGCTATGAATCTCTCAACATCATATAAGAAATAAATCAATAAATATTATAACCCTTGTCACAACACTGATTCCAGATTATAAATATGCCTTTGAGGCATTTACTAAATATCCAAAAACCAAGAATTTTTCAACATGAAATCCACAGGTACAAGTCCACTTCCAGTCATCATCTTTCCACCATCGAGTTTTTGTTAGTGCCTTGCTATCATGCAAAAGGAATATTGTGTTTTTTCCATGCAGATGGTATTCCTGAAAATCCTTGTCTGGTATATACTTTGATGTGTTTCTCGGCCTATAGAAATATCAATGCTCTATTCAACAACATATTCAGGGCAACTCTGTTCAACAACATATTTAGGGCAGCCCCTTTCTTTTCTAGCATATTTATGTACTTTGGCATCACTTTTTCTGTAGTTTGGAAGCATAAGTCACTAGTGGATTAGGTAACATCAAATATGTTGATGGAAACCTTATAGGTATGAAATTGGTCATCCCAATGTTGCATGAGCACTGAAAAGAAATTGGATAACAATTCCTTCAACCATACTTTGGTATCATAATTTGATATGTTTATGATGTTTGAATACATTTATATGAATGATACCCAGGTGGGGTATGGTAAAGGTAATAAATATTGGAAATATAAAGAATGCTCAAAATCTATTAATGCGTTGATCATATGAAGAATTTCATGTCATTTCGTGTTGGTTATGCGGTAATCACCAAGGAAAGTTAGGACTTATGATTATGTTGTGAATGTGAATGGCATATAATATAGCCATGTGTGAGGCTATAGTGTTGTTGGATTTAAGAAGGATATAGTTATACACAAGTATCCA
>JZKD02S1736448.1:595409-608732 GCA_000966675.3 Picea glauca | reverse complement strand
TAGGTGTTCTGGGTATCACAGGTAAACGTTTATACTGCTCTATGTATATTTGTCTTTTGTAGGGATGTATTCAAAGAAATTCCCTACTAGAGGGTAAGGTGATCCATTCCCACTTCAAGCAGAGAGGATTTACGGGAGACGTTGGGTTTTATGAAGATTGTATATGAATGGAACCAATGACTAGAATGGAATTGCCACAAGAAAACACTACTTCATTGTTTGACCAAAATACCAAAATCTTTGAATGGTGCATTCATTGAAGTATGGTTTCACTAAAAATTTAATAGTGTCCTTTGTATCAATCTATTCCGGAGCCTGGAAACTATTTCAGTCTTGGTGACCCGAAGAGGTCATGCACCACAAATGGCCTTTATAAGACAAGCCTTTAATATTGTATTATGTATATGTCATGGATTTTTTTTAGCATTTTCTACTCTCTTTACTACAAAGTGGATTAGACCCAAGTTGCACAGTACAGGTACACCAATTTGGTGCTTGTACGATTGCCTAATGAGCCAATCTGCTTTCTAGTTCACGGTCCAATCTGCCTATATAAATATGCATTTATATGATAAATTATGTTCTAGGCACCCTAAAAACTAAAATGGTGAAGTTTTTTCCTCACTTGATAAGGTTCTCTTGCATTTTGTGTTTCAATGTTTTTTCCAAGGAAAACCCATGGAGAAACCCCTAGGACTTCCCTGCATTTTGCAGATGCTAACCAGTGTAAACCGTCATGACTGATTACAATGTCTAACTTGGTAGGGGCGTCTGGTGAGACATGCAACATAGGTAGCCAACCCAAGGATTAGGCCCTGAGACCTCTTGCATGAAGCTCAAAGTACTTAACCACTTGAGCTAGCCTGCCAGGCTATTTCATGTTTCAATGTTACTTGATTATGTTAAATTAGTAGTAACTGCTATTCCCAATGATATCATATTCTCAATAAAATCATGACATGGAAAAGTGGTATATCTGGTCACAGGTTTTGTATGTATTATTCATAGTCCATTTTTCCATTTGCAAAATGTTTCTCTGAAATTTTTTGCAATCGATTATACATGAATATTTGTGATTTTTATTTAATCTAGCTAACCTGAAGAATCTATGAGAAGGATTGTGATTTATTCAGTGTACAAGTGTTATGTCTGTCTCATTTATTCTGGGAGCCTTATGACCTTGGAATTGTGGAAAATTTGGTATGGACATTAAGGATGGAAATGCTATGGAATTAAATTTCCTATTATTAGTTTTCATACTGTTACTGTATATATTGCCTAGTAAAAATGTGAATTTTGGACCGTTCTGGTATAGATCTGCAGACCAACAAAAAATCTTAATTTGATCCATTTGGATTTATTTTTGATATGTGAAGTCATACCCAAAATAGATCCAGGGAAGATCTAGTACTGGTAGTTTAGTGGGGGAGGTTGATCAAATTCCAATGCAACTATGGATGAAACTAACCTCCCAAGTCATTGTTAGAACATGGTTTCCTAAGAAGCATATAGCTATGTTTTTGGCCTGAGATTTTCCATCTCACAAGCAAAATCCTTCTAACCAGAGAACATATACATCACCTTTCCTTTTCTATTTTGGGAGTGGTGCATTTGGTTTCCTCTTCCAACTTCTTTTGTATGGTCAAAGATTGAGTTTTCACAACAGTTATGTTACCTTCCACATTTCCTATAAACATTCATAAGAAAGCTATATAATTGGGGTTGATGAAACTGTCTTGTGGAGGAAGAAGGTTTGAAGTGGGCACCAACAAGTAGAAATCCCAATAGAGTTTCATACATTGTTATAATTGTAATGATAATTGGAAGTTCCGTAGCTTGGGCATACTATTGTTAAATCAATTCCTCTGTTCTTGATTCTACACTTGATAGCCTTATTTTATTTTTATGTTATGAATCATAAGATAATGTCCAATAGGATGGTCATCCCTTTACATTGAAGATGAAGATGCTTTTTAAAAATTATTCATATATTTTATTTTTAATCAAAAAGAAATAGAATACTAATTTAAAATTTATCAAGAACTGACAGACCAAGGTTTCTTGTTGTTGGACCACCTGGGTTGTATCATGAATTTCATGAGAAGGTATCCATATAATAATTGCACACTCTAAACTTATTGGTATGAAACGAAGGAAATAGAGATGCTTTTCCTTTGAGTCTTAGCTTAGTATCTTAGAATTGCATTTATGAATATTTCCATCAAAGCTTGGTTGGGATATATGTTATTCTTCCCATTTGATATTAATGATTGAAAGCAGGGCCCGAGTTATCTAGGATGAAAGAAATTTAGAAGAAATAGAGGCCAAAAAACCTATAAGGAAGAAAATCGATGAGCCTAAAACTCCATTCCATCAGCCAAATTACAACGATGGTAAATGTGCATGTGCCTTTTTATTTTCATGTATACAAACCTTAAGGATTCAAATAGATGCTTGTTATTGATTGAAGTGAATATTCTTTCTAGGATCTATATCATCATTTTTAGATAGAGAAATGGACCCAGGTGATGCTGCACATGCAGAAGCAATACGATCTTCCTTGAGCCAAGTTGCATCCTCAAGTAGAGAACAAAGAAAAGGAAGTAGTGAGTGGACATCATCTGAAGACAAGATAGATGCAATGGACCAGGATGGAGAAGGTTGGGATCTCTACCCATTTTTGTTCAACTAATTTTTCATAGAGATGAGAACTTATACATTTTAAGCATATCTAGTTAATCCATGCAAGATCTGTTGGTACTTCTGTAGAAGTTTTAGCTTTTTACTTAGCACTTTTCAAACTCAAAAAGAAACTCTCGTTGTGTTGGAGAAGTATGATAAAAACATGATGTTGTTACCTTTGTTTGTTGCCAAATTCTATTGCACTTATAGAATTCTAGATAAAGTAATAAACATCTACGATGTCCTCCACTTGGTTATTGACTTCATTATGTTTGTAATATTGCCAAGGTCATGTTGATTCTTGTAATATTGCCAAGGTCATATTGACCACATTGTAGTTACTCCTTCCACAATGTTCTGGGTTAAGTTACAACATGCAACCAACACTAATATGCTAAGTTAATTGGGAGATAGAAATATTATTGTCCATTGATGCATTGGATCCATTGCATGCTACACCTGTTAATATTGGGCAATGCGACATGGAAACTGTTTCTTCTCTTCAATTATGAACTGGATCAATATAATTCATTTGTTGTTGGGGCATTTCTTGTCTTCATTTATGCTGGAGTGATTTAGTATTATGAGACTTCTCCTATAATTTTTGGAATCGATTCTAGGAGAATACACACTGATCAATCTCCTTCTTGTTATCCTTGAGTGTTAGATTAACAACAAGTGACCATGGTATGTTCTCCCCTATGATGGTGTTGAAGTGACCCTCTCCTTGTAGAAGAAAAAAACTAAAGGGCGACGTTCTTATCAGTGATATTCTTTGTTGGAGTATTTTGGAATCAAGTTTTGTATAAAGCATCGTTGTAGACAACATTGATACTTAGCTACCATAGTTCTTAGCAAGAGAATATATGATCTCCCATGCCTTTTTTTCCAGGAAAGAAGCCAGTGAAGACAGTTGTGGAAAGTATTCTGATTGGTGGGCTGATATATATGGTTATGAATTGCTTTTTGTTCCAATGAAGAAACCATAGGGTGAAGTGTTGAGATTGAAAGAGAGAGATCATTGCAATTTTTTGTCTAATTCCACAAACAATTAACATAGTTGTTTCACTCATTTGATGAGTGAGCATAGAAGTCTTGATGTGTTATTTAAGGTAGAGACTAGGCCAAGTTCATGCAATAAAGATTTGTTGGTATTTGACATCACCTACAGAGGCTGGTTGTAGCCATCCATGCATAGAGAGAGTGCATTGGCATAATGGAGACTAGCATTGGTCCTAACTTTCCACAGCCAAAAATGGATCCTAAGAAGGAGACCAATCTGGAACAAAGGCCTTGGAATCAATTTTGAAGACAGGATTCGACATCATACAGAGAACATAGATTAGAGTTTATTTCCACAGAGGATCTATGTTTGTGAGGCATGTGGGTTATAAGCCCCACGTTTATGGATCATGACCCAAGCAATACAAAGGTGTATAATTATTTTCCCACTTGATGACATGATTATTTTGTATGTTGTTGAAAAAGTTCTCTGTTGATGTCCTATACTGAGGACACTCATTCTCTAAAATAATGGTCTTCATGGAATCCATTGTGGAGTGCTGCCCTCATAAAAATCTCTTCCAAGATGGGCCGGTCTATGTCTGCAAACTGCAACAAAGAAATCAGAGGGTTCATTATATTAATGATCAGATCTACCCTCTTCCATCAACGATCATCAAACACTATATTCTTGACCTTTTTAAAATCATTTTGATCCTGCATTCTCAAGAAAGACCAAACCTTTGAAATAACTAGGGATACAACTTCTCAAGAGAAGTATTGACCTCCCTTAATCTCTTAAGCATGATGAATGAGGAGGCAAAATGAGTATCTACAATCTTCAACAATGATAGATGTATTCTTTATAGATTGTGAGGGCATTGGTACTGTTTTGTATAAAATTGAGGATATGGTAAGCATCGTAAATTAACTCTTACATCTATGTAAAATATAAAGTAATAGATTAAGTGTTAAATTCAAAGATTGATCATTGAACAATGGAAAGTGTCTATAATATTTTTGAATATTTATGTTGGTAGCCTTGCAAACAACATTCTCTGTGATAATTTTTACACAGGAATAAACACCTACTTCTTTAATGACTTTAATGAACAATTTAGCCATATAATGCACATCCTTGTATTTTGCAAAAGCATCCACTGCTTTCAAGGAGACTAGTCCATTCTGTGATGAGACCATGAAATTGATAAGTGGATGGCATGCTACATCCTTCCATACATCAACAACAATACTAACACTTGATGATTAAATAGGTTCCAGAAGTTTCTCCACCTCTTCATTTTCCTTATCCAACAACGTGGTTCTAAGCTTCTTTGAACTAGGAGGCACTTACATAATTGGAGCCCGTTCAACTAGAGCTTAGCACATCTTAACAAAGGATACCATGCCACATTAAATGAAATGAAGCTGAGATAGAAAAGAATCCAATGGTAATATTAACCTCCTCTCACATCCCTTGATGAAATATTTTTCCATTGGACCGCCTTTAGGATCTTGCCTTCTTCCTTGCTGGCTAAAATGCCACCCCGGGGTTGTCACCTTCTCCAAGTCGATAGAATTCTCTCTTGTCATATTTTTTGTTGGCTTAGAGACACCGCTTCATATGCTCCAATTTATCTATCCTTAAGGGTGAAAAAATGGCCCTTAACGTGGTAGTAGGTGCTCTTGAATTTGTCACGGAAGAATTACATGTCCAAACAACATTTCCTCCCCCAACAAGCTTTGTTGTGGGCCCATGGTTTCTTGTTACATATTTCCACAGTAGGTATTTGTTTTATTTAGCTTTCTTTCTTGATGCAATAGGGTTATTTGCAACGATGGGAGCTCCACTTGCAGTGGACGGAGGAGTAATAGTAACAAACGAACTTGGAGGAGGGGGAGAAACAACAAAACTGTCATTTTCCCCTTTCCTTTGACCTTTAGTAGCAGGCCTTGATGATCGAGCTATGATTTCTGTGGCATGAATGCAGAAGAATGTTGCTATTGGAAAAATGAAAAACTTAAGATCCCTTCAAATATCCTAGAATCCCTTTCAAATCTTGTTTGCTTCCTTAACCTGCAAACCATTAGTGTAACTTTCTGAAGGTGAGAGTGACAAAATCAGGGAGAAATAGTTGTTTTATAATATTTTCCCCTCCCATGGGTTTTCTTTTTGCACCCAACATGTTAGGCACATTGCGACATGCTAGATCAGCATGTCCAACATGTGTCAGATGTGATGACCTAGCATTTCACACAGGTCAGCGTGATAGACATGTTGACCTAGCGTGTGACATGCATCAGTGTGCCCGACACAGTGACACATGAAACATAGGCTTAATCTTGTATTCCATATATCAAAGGTTAGATGAGTATTATGGGTTTCATATGAAGCCTTACTTAAGTAAAATAAGAAATAATAGGACAATCCACATACTTAGTTTATCCATGTTTTATAAAATTTAGGTCATCAAAATTATGTTTTATCTCCACTCTATGAAGAAATAATATGGCCATTTTTCATTTGCCAACTAATATAGCCAATATTAAAACTTGAGAATGGTTTTGGCCCTATAGGGGAATACTTTATGCATGGAGAGGGAAAATGTTGCTACTACGTCTTCAGGGGATTAAATTTGGTTTCATGAGTTGAGGGTTAGCCAAGTTACATTCTAGACGATACAGTTTTTCTATCATCAAGAAGAAATGGTTATGGCTCAAGGGACGAACATATCAAGACTCAGGAGTATGGTTGAACTCATTTTGAAAGAGTGCAAAAAGTATAATACAAAAATATGAAGTTGAATGCTTGAGTACTTCAATCAAAGGAATTATGTTTGTTGAAGGTCTTATGTAGATTATTTCTATCTTCTTGTTTTCTTATGGAAGTTGTGTAATTTTGTCGTAAAAAATGTATTATTAGTTACATGTATGGATTTCCCAGGCTTCCAACTTTGGAATCCTTTTGATCTTGATATATCTTTGGTGTTTCTAATGTTTAGACAAGGCTTGTGTGAGATTAATATGATGTTTTGGTTTTCTCTATGACATACGTTTCCAATTTGATCATTGAAATGTGGAGCCTTTTTTTTTTTTTAAGGTTAAGGTTCATAACTTCTTGGAAAAGACAAAGAAAAAACCCCAAAAAAGGACTAAGAACAAAGTAGAGGAAGCACAAACAGTAACTAAGGAACAAGAAGTTATTCATAAGCATTTAAAAGATTTGATGAAAAAGAAGAAAAGACGAATAGTGAGGAAGATTGTTAAAGAAAGGGATGATTCAAAACCTTGGGGTAATGCTCTGTAGGCTAAGGTAAGGATTTCAATTGCAAGATATGATGGCATGTGATTTATGTCTTCTTTTTTATTTCAATATCTGTGATGTTTACTGTTGTGTATCTTAGGTGGGAAGTCATTTGATAGAGCTCCTATTTCAAGCAGCCTTCATACAAACTCATGTTGATCAGTCTGCAGAAGGACCTCCAGATATTAGACATGCATTTAAGCACACATTAAGGATAGTAATGATTGGCACATAAGAAATCTTTCCTATATGAATTTTGAGTTTATTACTCTGTAATTTACTTGCACCATGATTTATTATTATTTATTTTTGTAAAGTCTAGTTGAGGAAGTTATTTAATCTTGAATAAAAATACCTATTCATAAATATTTTTTTGTTTTTATTATACTCAGGAGGTTTTGAAGAGATTTGGTGTTATAGAATGTGATTTGTTGGTGAAGAGGGGACTTCAAAGAACGGTATGCTGAAAATCTGACCACATAATTGAGGGATTATTTAAATCGTCTAAGATTAATTTTTGATGTGGTCATTAAGTAGTAATAGATTTTTGGAAAAAGTTTATCAAGATATCAAACTTTATTTTTCTATAGATGGTTGCCTACAGAAATGAGGGGTTTGAGAAAGTGTGAGCTCTTGAGATGTCTGTTTATATCCTTTGACATGACTTTGAGAAGAAAGAAATAAATCTTTAAAAATGCATTACTCTTTTATTGTTCCTTACTATGAATGTTTATTTACCTTTATAGGCAAGGCACATGTTAATCCCTTACATGCCAATGTTGGTCAAAACTATTCTTTGGACAAGGTATGAGTTTGTTCTGCAAGAGCTTTGGCATAATAAAATTGCTATTGTGTTCATCAAGTTTTGAAAGGAAATTTGCAGTTATACAGAAAACCAGTGATGTTTGATTTTGTTGGAGGGTTGTGTAGGAAAATGCCTTACTCTTAACAAAGTGCATGAGCAAAGCATGTTGTAGTTCGGAAAAATCTTGGCTATTTTATGAATTTATGTATTGCAAAGATTATCAAAGGAATAAAATAGAAAATATTTTGTATGAAAATAAAAATTACCATCTGTTTCCAATGGGGAAACAAACATAAAAATACTACAGAGGCCTCTCAAAATTGTCAGCTCACATTACAAGCATTCAAACTACTATTAAAACTTGTAGCCAATGAAAAACCTATGCAGTTTATAATTGTATGTATTGATTGTATTTGATCTAATATTGTCCTCGATGTTTCAATATAGGATTGTTGTTTCTAATTTGAATTTGTTCCATTCAGTTTGTTGGTAATCAATACTATATAGAAATTTCTTTGGTATGTCAATTGTTTTGAAAAGGAGCATGGTATTAAAAGAAACTACTCTAATTCATTCTAGGTATGATAAAGGAGGTTATTTAATCTTTCCTTCTTATGTAATGCGCATACATGGGGAAAATCAACAACGACAATCAATGAAGAGATTTCAAAGGAACCAAATACAGAGAGATATCAGGTATGGATTTAGTGTGCTATTGTTGCATACCTCAATTCTTATAGACATAGCTTGAATGCAAGGTGGAGTGTGGTTGGCCCACTTGTTTGTAGAGGCACTTTAATGTGTTTTAGATGTTCATTTCCCTTTTGGATTTAATTTGTACATGTTTCAAACAACATACTAAATCCTGATTAGCTAAGGTTTCTATCACCTTATTGAGCTCAACGTTTTGTTGTTCTCTTTTTGATGTATATCAAGTGATTCTGATTTGAATACATATTTAAGAGTTTTTATTTTTCCCTTTGCAGGCATTGGATACACTTGTCTCAAAAAAATGGAGAATTAATAAAATAATTCTTGATGTGGTAGATATGCTTTGGGTAGGAGGAGGTTGCCTTGCAGACTTGATTGATCAAGAGGATGTAAGTTGATTTTCTTTTTTTAGTATTTGCCATGATTTTAAATGGATTGTGATGTTTTGTATAATATAGTATCAATGATTTTACATACTTGAGACAAAAGTGTAGAAAATGTAGAGATTTGTATTTTTTGTGCATCATCAAGCATGGTTTGTTGATGAAGTGCAAATGGCCTGGCAGGTGCCCATTCCTGAGAAACCAGATACATAAGATGAAACATAGATTAAATGTTGGAAATGGTGTTTAAAGAAGGAAAAGGAGACAAATAGTGAGAGGCACTCTCAACATTGTGATGTAGAATTAAAACTTACTGTAAGATACTGCACATTACTCTTACATCTAGCTTACTAGATTTCTACATAAATTCTTTGATGCTAGTATGTGATTTCATGTTATTGTTCTTTGTCCGGATCAGGTTGCAACGAAAATGAAGGATGAAGAATATTTTTGATATCCACATAACTTGGATTTTCTAGGGCGTTCTTACCCAATGCATCCATATTTAAATCATCTAGGTTCAGACGTGTGTCGAGGACTTCTAGAATTTGTTGAGGGTCGACCATTAGGAAAGACAAGGATTTATTGGCTTAAGATACATTTGGCCAACTTATATGGTGGTGGTGTAGACAAGTATTCTTTTGAGGGACGACTAACATTTGTTATCGAAAAATGATATGAAAAATGACTATGATGTTCAATCACTTAATATCTCTACCACACAGATTAACTATGTATATGACAATTAACATTGGTTGTTATTTGAAGCTAGATGGATTAGATGTGTATATAACAATAACATTGGTTGTTATTTAAAACTAAACTTGGAATATATATGTTTTGTATATCTGCAGGCCAAATCTACTATAGTTGTTGAAGTTTTAAATTTTTCTTTTTTTGCCCCTTGTTCTAACCGAGTATTGGGATATTGAATTTTACATGGTTTGGGATTTTCAAATGTTTTGGCATGAGAGATTATGAGATTTATATCTGGAGTCCAAATCTGTTATGGTTGTTTCAAATTTCTACAATTTGCATTCTATGAATTTTCTCTTTTTCTCAATGTATATATACAAAACACTTGCATGCTACGTGTGAATTTGTTGTGCTAGCCAAAAGATACAAAGCAATACCTACAATGACTTCAAGTTGTGTTATAGATGATATTATTGTCTTCTAAATGTCAAACAAATTATCAAAGGTTTTAGTGAAGGCTCTGGAATTTCCGTTGTTCAGCTATCTCATTGGTATATAGGATCTTGTAATGGATGGCACTTGTTTCAACATACCCAAGAAAGTACAGTATTATTTTGATCCTATCTAAAAATAGTTACTTACTCTCTAGTATATTTTCATAGTCTTATTATGCATGATTTCACTTGATCTTTTGGTCTTTAGCTCAACAATTGCGAGTTTGTGTGATAACACACCTGAGACATATCCTAGTGATCCTAAACCTCATTAGACAAGACCCCCTTTACCATTGGAAGTTAGTCCTCCTCAACCAACCTTGCCTAATATCGATGATATAGATTAAAATATTGATATGGATAGTATCTTAGAAAAGGTTAATGTACCTGTCCCTCTCAGTATTGATATTGTATTTTTTTTTAAATACCTACAACACAGTCGCTATTGCAACATCTTGGAGTGTCACTCCCATAGCAACCACATCAGAGATGATACCTATTAACGTCGCTCTTTCCACGTTCTAGACATCTCTCTTGCCACCTTCAAGACGTCAATCTTGCCATGTTTAAGACGTCTATCTTTCCATGTTTAAGACGTCTCTCTTTCCACGTTCAATATGTCAGTATTGCTACATTCAAGACGTCTCTCTTGTCATGTTCTAGATGTCTCTCTTGCCACGTTCAATATGTCTCTCTTACCACATTCAAGATGTCGATCTTGCCACATTCAAGACATCGGTCTTGCCACCTCCAAGATGTCACAATAACGAAAAAATCTATGTTGTTGAAAGAGAGACGTCATGTGAAATGAAGTTTGAGGGGGTCCATTGTTTTTTGTTCTCCTAACAATATAAAGTGGCAATTGCGTCGAATGCACTGTCGAAATTTGACCCAAATGTACTAGTGTATATGTGAGGGATTGAGTTGTACCCAACTGACCTGCATCAAATCAAACTTGTTTGGATATCATTAACATAACCATCATCTTTCATTTTAGTGTGTCTGTTATTTTATGCAGAGATCAAATTGAAGGAAAAAGAGATTTTTAGTTTCTAACAACCCATAAGAACTGAAAATTCTCATTATCAATCCTCGCAGATCTGTTCACATGATCATATCAACAACATGGCACCAAAGAAGAGAGGAAATATCATCATACTAGAACCTGAGGGCACAAAATTACTTGAAGCATACCCCCAAATGGCATAGAGGTTTAAAGATGCAGGTTGGTTTGAATTTTTCACAACCTTCTAGGGACACGATGAACATATCTCAATGATCTTCACACACAATTTGGATGGTTTTGAAGCTATAGTTGGGAAATTGCTGATGATAGTGACTAAACATTTAATTGCAAGAGCTTGTAAATTGCCCGTCGGTAGAGAAATGTTATGGAAGAAACAGAATGTGGTTATGAAATTCGTGAATCAGTTCTTAATCCCAGAGAAACAAAACCCTAACAAGAAAAAGGGAATTCCACATAGATGGGTAAAGAAGGAATGGCATACTACTTTGATGATCCTCCACAGTTATATCACGTGTGAGGGTAGGTTTTAACTGGTTTATATTTACCATATTAGAGTGTTAATTCACATTAATGGGGATTACCCTCTCAATTTACCCTATTTCCTACTTAAGAGTTTATCTAAAATGTACAAGAGGGTGCAGTCTTATCCTGCTATAGCTAAAGGTAGTCTATTTCACCAAGGTTTAATAAATAAATTAGTCATCTCCACTTTAAATGAAGTCCAAATACCCTAGTATTGGCTAATCCATTCTTTAGGAAATGATTCACAACCAGCTAAATCCAAAAAGGCCAAAGGTAAGAAGTCAACTCAAAAGAAATAGATTGATAGTCACTGAGTCCCCTATTAAAGAAGGATCATCTGCAGCTAGGGTAACATGGGAGAGAAAAAGGAATATTCAAGCTCAACAAATATTTGGAGATGCTCCCGTAGGTAAAAGTCAGGAAGAAGCTACCACCAGTAAAGATCTAGATCAAATTCCAGAGATGCCAGAGACCAGAGATTCAAATAGTATTGATGATGAAGTTCACAACCCTGAATTATCTTCTATATACCAGATTAGATTAAGAAAACCTCAGGCCGCTATAGACCTGAACCAACCTGCACCTGTAGAGGAATTCCTAGAGTTTAAAGTTAAAGTGAGAAGTGGAAAGGACACGATTAAGGAGCTGTAGGAAATGGTGAATAAATTAAAGAAATAAAAAGATCAAGTGGAGCAATGGAATTCCAAAAATAAAGAGACGATACATGATTTCATAAATTAAATATGAACACAACAGAAAGAAGAAAAAACAGAAATCAAATACAGGAAATACTCAGTTTTTCCTGTTTTGGCCCTTATCTTCAAGAGAAGTTTATGAAACTATGGAGATGAATTTTTTGAAACCAAAAGAGGTTTTGGTTGGGAACATTCCCTTTCACAAAAACCTCTCTCAGTTTTTACACAACAATCACATTTTAAGATATTCTAATTTATATTTGAGGCCTATTTTTCTAAGATTTTACAATAAATAATTTCCTGTTTTACTCAGTAATTTTGGGAGAGGTTATAGAAAATTTGGTGATGAATTTTTGAAAAAAAAAAGAGGTTTTTTGTTGGGAACGGGCACCTTCACAAAAACCTCTCTCGGTTGTTACACAACTATCACCATTTGAGAGATACAGAGAGATTGTTGGACCCTATTGTTTAGGGATTTGCCAGATTTATTTTCCTAAAATATCTCATGGACAACAATTGACAAGCCATCTCATCAATTCGACTTGGAGATCAGATTTGATATTCTCCTTGATTATTTGAAACAAGAAACTAGATATAGTGAGGATATTTCAGATCCATTTCTTTTGGATCTTGATACTTATGTATTGTTTCTATATAAATTATGTAGAAGGAGAAGTTAGGGGTCAAAAGGTTGGGCTTTTAGGGGACCTGTTTTGAATATCTTTGTAAGATAGTTTTATTCCACATTGATACTAAATGGAAAATACATTTTGATGGTCATTTTTTGTTAAGAACCAAACATCAAGATAGCATAGAAAAACCTCAGGGGGCAACCTCCTTTTACCCCACTTAAATGTTCAAGTACAAGATGATTCAAAATGAAAATGTAATAAGCCTCTTCGAGGGGACAACCTCCTTTTACCCCACTTAAATGTTCAAGTACAAGATGATTCAAAATGAAAATGTATCCTTGGTATATATAGGAGACTAGGAGGTTTAATG
>JZKD02S1736448.1:574862-590516 GCA_000966675.3 Picea glauca | reverse complement strand
ATAACATTACTAATCTAAATTACAAATAATGGCCTAAAGACGACATAAATAAAATAACATTACTAATCTAATATGCCCCAATTAAGTGGTAATGAGCCAATATTAGGGCTTAACATTTTTTCTCTCAATTCATGTTCTATTTCTTTTCTTGCTTGAAACCATTTTTCAGTTGCAAAGCATTGATTTCTTGATTTTAATTAATACAGTGAAGATTTTGTTGTTATTGTTTATTATCAATATTTTCTTTCAAGTACATGTTCTTTTTTCTAAATTACATTTTGAAATAAGAAATCTGTATGGGGTTGACAAATTGAATGCTCTCATATCTTCTTTCATTATTTCCTTATTTGTCTGATCTATTTATGTGACTACCTTTTACTAAATCAATGGGATATCTCTTGACTTGTTTTTGAGTTCTGTGTTTACCTTGAACCCTTGAATCATATTTCAACCATCCTCAAAAAACCAATTCATAAAACCTTTAAAATACTATTGCAATAACCTTGATGATTGCCTAGTTTTCCCTCTCACAGTCAAGTGCAACTTTAGGGACTAACACATATCTTGGAGATTATTTGGCACATCGTTAGAGACATATGTTGGTGATGTTTGGAATATGTTTTGAGATATTTTATTGGATATATTGGCATATGGTTTATGTGAAAAGATTTGGTTTTGATGACAACAACGTATCAATATCAATGACAATTACAATGACAAGTTGATTATCATTGGTAGTGATACGTTGATTATCAATGACATGTTGACTCTCCATTTATATTTTAGGGATGTAGGAAGGATCAAGGAAAGGGGGTTGTATCCTCCTTCCAATTGGTGATGGAGAATATAGGGAGTCATAGCTTCCTTCAAGTTGGAGCCTCCTTTTAGTTGGAGATGGAGAATTTAGGGAGTTGTAGCTTCCTTCAGGTTGGAGCCTATAAAAAGGGGGTTGGTGTCTCATTCCAGTTGGTACTGGAGAATTTTGGAAGTTGGTGCTTCCTATGAATGTAATATTATGATATATAATAAAGAATTTCATGGTTTTCTCCCATTTGGGTTTCTATGTAAAAATATCTTTTGCACTGTGTATGATGTAATGTATTATTGAATGGTACTCTTTATGGTTATTTGTTCATGAAATTCTAAATTCAATCATAAGTTATAAATTATTGATAATTTTATGTTTACATATTTTAGTTAAAAGTGGTAAAAAGTGCTCAATATTGATTCACCCCCACCCTCTCAATATTGGTAAATATTCCAACAATTGGTATCAGAACGAGTTCTTCAAAATCATTCTAACCATTAGAAGATAGATCATGGATTGCACTAAGAACAAAACAGTAATGTTTTATGGTCATAATTATTCCTTTTGGAATAGAAGGATGAAAACAGTTTTTGCAAGAACATGGATTTGATGTTTGGAAATCAGTAGTAGACAAATACAAGGCACCTGCCACTCCCCCAACAGATAAAAATGGAAATAAACTCAATGAAAACAATTCAAAGGATAAACATTATATTTTGAATGGCCTGGTTGATTAAATATATTTCAAGGTTATGCATTGCAACTCTACAAAGGATCTTTGGTACGAAATTAAAAACATTTACGAAGGATATGCCGAAGTTAAAGGGGAGAAGATTCAAACTTATAGAGCTCAATTTGAAAAACAAAAAATGAAGGAAGATGAAGATATGTAATCTTATTTTCTATGAGTTGATTAAATAGTGAATGCCATTAAAGTGTTAGGAGAATAAATTAAAGAACCAATGATTGTTCAAAATGTATTAAGATCTCTTCCAATGAGATTTAATCCTAATATTTCATCCCTAGAAGAAAAGAAGATATATTGCTACTTTGATCATGGACAAGTTACATGGAATCCTTACAGCCTATGAAATGATAACAAAGCACGATAATTCATTTGGGAAGGAAGCAACTTTCAAAGAATCCAAGAAGATAAAGAAGAATAAGAAAAAGTCAATGTCAAACTGTAGATGCATCGATGATTCATATGAATATGAAGAAATGGCCAACTTCGTAAGGAAGTTGAAGAGAGGAATTGGAAAGTACAAAGGTAAGTTTCCTTTAATATTCTTTAATTGTGGGAAAATTGGTCATTTTATTGATAAATGTCCTTATGCTAAGAACATAAATAGTGATGAATAAGAATCCTCTAATAAAGAAAATAAATATCAGAAAGGAGACAAGAAAAGAAGCAAAAATAAATTCCTTAAGAAAATCCTCTACTCAAAAGAAGATAGTTCCTCATCGGATGAGGATGATGATAATGACAATGACTTAGAAAGAGTACTCTTTATGTCATTGAAAAATGATGAAGAAGATTATGAAGAATAAAGTGAAGTATATCTTGAAGGAGAACTAAGCAACACCTTAAGTGAGCTAAAAAGAGAAAGGAAGAAAAACAAGTCACTCAAGGAAGAATTGATCAAGCTAAAGGAGGGTTCTCAAAATCCCAACTCTGATGAAGTCTAATAGATGATTGTGAAGATAAAAGTCAAAGTAGGAGAAGCTGGAGGGATTGGGGAAATACTTAAAAACTAGTTGGAATAAAAGGAGAAAATGAAGGAGAGCTTGGAAGTAGAAATAGTCTCACTAAGGAAGGAAGTTCAGAAGAAATACATGCAACAAAAATACACCAAAATACAGGAAGAAATAATCAACAGTCAGAGGCCATAAACAAATGCATACTAATAAGGTTTCAATCTCCATGATGACATAAAAGGAAGCATAACAAAGGAGTTATTCAAAATTCATCATACGTCCCATCAAGAAGGGATAATGCAATCCTTCAAAGGAGAAAATTTGAGAAATAGAAAGAACTCAAAAAGAATATTATAGAAGAACTACACCACCTAGAATATCCATAACTTAGAATCAACTACCAACAATTGAAATAACTCAAGAAGAATATTACAGAAGAGAAGCACCAATTAGAAGATCACCCACACATAGGTACCAAACTATTTTCTTGGTTTATATTATTCTTGTAAAAATTTTGGGCACACGGATATAAACTATAGAGCCTATGATAAGAACATAAGAAACACTGATGGATACTCTAGAATTAATCATCTCATAAAGCCTCATGAATAATATAACATAAACTATAACTATTTTGGTTCATTAAATAATGAAGTAGAGTGCTATAAGTGCAACAATTTTGGACACATGACCAAATATTGCATATTGATTGTTCCTCCAAAGGAACTGTTAGTCCCTAAAGTTGCATTGTCTGTGAGAGGGTGCAAGCTAAGGCATCATTGATTTATTGCAAAGTGATTTAAAGGTTTTAATGATTTGGTTTTTGGGGTAAGGTGGTTGAAAAATGGCTCGAGAGTATAACATAACATGAAAATCACAATTAGAACATAGCATATCCCATTGACTAGTTAAAAGGTAGTCACATAGATGAATTTAGACCAATAATAAAAGAGAGGAGGAAGCTTCCAATTTGTTAAATTCACATAAATACTTGTCTTAGAATATCATAAAGAAACAAGACCATCAACTTGATATCAAAAATTGAAAATAATTTCCACAGTAAATTTTTCACTGTATTAATTAACAATCAAGAAACAAAAGCATTGCAATCTGAATAATGAATTCAAGCATGAAGAAAGAAATCAGAGTAGAAAAGAGTGTCTAACCATCCATATGCCTTTGTTATTAAGTGTCAAATAGAATAATAATGCCTTACAAGGAGTTTTCTCAATAAGTCCTTTGGATCTCCAATTTTTCGACTTGAACACAGTCTTTCCTTTGCCTATTTAAACTATCCATAAAACCTCCAGATCCTATCATCTAGTGTACTTTTAATGAATAGATCTGAATAGTATCTATCTACTAGGGAAGTTAGCTCAAAAAGAGCCTTTACAATCCAAAAATAGATCATTTCTCAACAACTTGATATTGTATGATCTTGCCAGCATTACATTTGATTCTACAAAACAGGGATTAGTTTGATCTAGTCATACAATTCGAGGTCTTTTCATTTCACAGGCCAAAAATGAGTAGACACTGCCATATTTCCTAAAAAACATCAAAATTATGATTGTAGCAATCTTCATGAAACCTTTAGGATATAATCACAGAAGTAGCTTTAAAATTTTTCTATTTGAGCTTTGTGGTAAGCACAACATTGTGCCAATAAAGCCTGAAGTTTATTTCTCTGAGTTTTTTGAGCAACGCCCTTTGCTTTTTTTTTCTTTTTTTTGAAACCTTGAATCCTTTCTTGCTGATGAGCATTCCATTGTTCTATTTGTGCCTTTTCTTTCTTCAAATGTCTCACTATTTTCTGGAATTCCTTGATCCTTTCTTTATTAGTTATGATTTTAACCCTGAATTCTGAGAACTCTTCAAAAGGTGCAGGCTCATTCATATTTAAGGAAACCTTGGGTTCTTTCGATTTAACCTTTTATTTAGAAACCAATCCTGAGATATGTTATTCATCAGAACTTGTTGAATCCATGGCTTCAGATACATCTGATATGTGATCTGAGTCTACAAGGTACTCCTTTTTATTCTTAGGAATCTCATTGATACCTTTAGCAATTTCTTTAGTTTTTTCCAATCTAGTTGTAGCTCTCGTTACAGGTCTTGTAGATGATGAAAAAATTTTCTTACCTTTGTTTACTGGTTTCTTAAGAGATGGATTTCCTTTTGCCTTTTTCCTGGTACCCGCTTCAACATCTTCAGAGTGATCTTCTATAACAATGACATTTTCTTCTTTGATCGATGGATTATACATGGCTTTAGACTTCAACCTGTACTTGTTGGTAACCCTAGTAGAATTCCTTCTAGGTTTTTGAGATGCAGACACACCTTTATCCTTTGTCTTTTTTACTGCAATGCCCCTTTTACTGGTTGATGGTGATTCATGCTTGATTGTAGTTTGAGTATTAAAATCTTCATCTGAATCTTCTTCCCCTTTAACATCTTCCTTAGAAAACATTTCGATTTTTGAATCCAACTTAGGTCTTTTACCTCTGCTATTCCTTGTCACCCTGATATCAGACATTTCTTCTTTAACAGGGGTTTCATCCATTGAAATATTTTGTTTTTGTGTAACAATCTTTTTTCCTTTTCCTTTCTTCTGTTTGTTGGACTGTGCGTTAGGATTTAAGGATTACATGAGCAAGATGATATACCCTCATAGGTGATATACCCATGGATAATGATCAAAGCATTGTGTCATTCAGGTCTAATCCAGCTGTGAGGAACTCCCCTTCTCCAATTTGGATTTTTCTTATCTGGAAGCAGGAATTTATTGACAAACTCTGTAACCACATGCCTTGTCTTCCACCATCTTTCTCCTCCAACCACCAATCTGCAAGCTTTAGCAATTGTTTTTTCTATCACCAGCATTAGCATCTTCCCGATCTCCACCTCGTGACCATCAAAGTTCAGTGCAAACTCCATGGAGATCTTCTCGTCGTAACCTTGAAAAGTGGTAAGGAATTCAAACCACGTAGCATCTCTAAACCTTTGAGCCATCTGAGGATAAGCTTCAAGGAGTTCAACACCCTCGGGTTCTAATCTGACTACCTATCTTCTCCTTTCAGGCGCCATCAAAACACAATGATATAACTGGCACGATTCAGATTTTGAATTTGCTACCTTCAATATGTTAGTATATAACTATTCTTATGAGCAAATACTTGTGCCTAAAATTCAGCAAAATAAAAAATAGAATGGCAGGTTCAATATAATGATTGTTGAGAATTGGATGATTTGAAATGGGTCCTTTGTGGGTACAGAGAAATCTGATCATGTAATGGTTTGAATCACAAAATGATTCCAAAGCTATTGTGGGACACATGCGAACTCTCAAACCATGATCTGTGTCATCATAACGAAATCTGGGTGATGGGCGCATATTAAGGCATGATTATCTTTGCGCTACGTGAATAATGCTATTCCAGTAGCGCTATTAATGTCTTAGCATAATTTGAATTTGTAAATTTCAAACAGGAATATAAAGTGACACATCATTTAAAACTGTTTCTTACAACTCCAAACATAAATAAATTATTCAAAAAGATAAAACGCAAACCATAACAAGCTAAAAACAATGATTAAAATCAAATGGTAGTAGATAATGAAGTGCAGGTAGGAAGGGTTTGGGATTAGGGTTTCTCACAAAATCAAAAGCAAAAATTAGAGACTAACACTGACTCCTTCAGGGGATGGATTTTTTATAATAAACTCCAATAACCACAGACCAATGCCTTTTCCTTTATCTCTGATTCAATGATCTCCCTGTATCTGTCAATATTTTATTCTCAGCATAACTATAAAAACAAGTCCATTGGGTATATGGAGTCTTTATTGAAAAGAAAACCTACTATACTAATTGAAAAACTAGTGAGTCATTAGAGAAAATAGTGCTTCAAGAACCTCCCATTCGTTGGGCCCCCAAAAGTTTATGTGTTGTCTAAATCATGCAGGAGAAAAGTGTTATTGTTCATTACCTTGTCTACTTTGAAAGGACCATACCATAGGTTATCGAACTTACCATGTTTTGATTTATCATCTCTCCCGGCATCCCATCTTAACACCAAATCTCCCTCATTGAAAATATCTTTCTTAGTTCCCTTATCGAATGTAGCCTTGACATTTCTCTAGTGAGCAAAATCTTTTTGATTCACCTGTTCTCTAACTTGCTGAACTTCAATCATCTGAAAAATTCTCTTTTGGATATCATTGGGTTCTTTTAACTCTTCTTGTAGAAACTTTAAAACTGCCAAGCCCAATTGAGTTGGAAGAATAGATTTTGTCCCATATACCATCTAGAAAGGAGATGTCCCAATGGACTTCTTGTTGCTGATACGATTAGCCCAAAGGGAAAAATTTAACTCGGAATCCCTTGATTTTTTATTTTTTGCCAGTAGTTTTTTGATAATCCTTATCAGATTCTTATTGGAATATTCTGCCAATTCGTTCCCTTGGGGGTAGTAGGGAGTAGAATGAACCAATTTGATACTATACTTATTACATAATTCAATCATGGAATTCAATTTAAAAGACTATGCATTATCAGTGACCATCTTTTTAGGACATCCAAACCTGGAAAAAATATATCCTTCTAGAAATTCCATGATTACCTTGTTTGTTGTATTCTGAGTCGTAATTGCTTCGATCCACTTCGTAAAATAATCTGTGGCTGTAAGAATCCATCTATGTTGTCTTGAATATGACGGATTAATATCTTCAATGAAGTCCAATCCCCTCTGTTGAAATGGTCTATGGGTGATGATTGGTTTCAGAGGCAAAGATATAAGTTTTTTCTTTCAACAAGTTTCTGATAGGGTTCACATGCCCTGACCTGAGAAAAAATATCTGAGAAGAGAACTGGCCAGTAATAGCCTGCCCTAAGAATCTTTAAGGTAGTAGCTTTCCAATGATGATGGCCTCTGCAGACACCATGATGCAGATCATGAGAAAATTTTTTACATTCTTTTTCATCAACACACCTCGACAGAAAACCATTAGGGTCTTTCCAGAATAGGGTCTGATCAACAATGCATTACTTTACTGCTCTTAACTTTAATGATCTAAATTTTGATTTATCCAACTCTGGGGGAGATTGAAAGTTCATAAAAAAAACCGATATATTTGTACCATGGTGAAGAAAAATACTTTTTGTTTACCTGTGAATTTGTTTCTTCAATTTGGGCAGAAGAATCCTGTGTCTTGTCTGAAAGATGGTACAACCCAATTGCTTTGCAATTAGATTCTGTCATTAATTTGGAAATGCCTTGTCCTTTTATCAGCTGAGTAGGCTTTATGGTGAGATCATACTCCAGGATTTTTGTTATCCATTTCCCTCGCTTTCTGTCACAATCGGGCTGAACCAATATTTCTTTGACTGCACTGCTTGGGACATAAGTTGTAATCTTAGATTGAAGAACATATACTCTGAAGGATTTCAGAGCCTTTACCAAGGCATCGGCCTGTTTTTCTGTTATATCATACTTCAATTCAAAGTCTCTGAGGTTTTTTCTAAAGAAGCAGATGGGATACTCGTATCCTTGCTCATTTCTTTGCAGAAGAATAACAACTATGGTATTTTTTGATGCAAATGAAAAAATCATGAATTATTTGGAGTAATCTGGCTTAATTAGAACAAGTTCCTGAACAATCGCCTGCTTGATCTTTTCAAAGGATTCTTTCTCTTCTGGTATCCACTTAATTTGTGCATCCTTTTTCAACATGTCAGTAATGTACTTGATAATCTTTGCAAAGTTAGGTATAAACCTCCTTAAAAAATTAATTTTACCAATGAAGGAATGAATAGAATTTTTGTTTCTCGAAATGTCTATTTGTTGGATATCCTTTACTCTTTCAGGATCTATTTTAATACCTTTAGGTGAAATGATGTGTCCTAAAAGCTTTCCTTCCTCCATGGAAAAATGTGATTTTTTGGGATTAAGTGATATACCATACCTCCTGCACTTCTCAAAGGTCTGCTTCAAGTGTTGTAAATGTTCTTCGTCGGATGTTGAAAATATAGTGATGTCATCAAGGTAAGTAACCACAAACCTATCTTTCTCCCCAATGAAAGCAATGCCCATATCCCTTTGGAATGTGGCTCCTGTGTTCATCAATCCGAAAGGCATCTTTTCATACACAAAAGTGACCCAAGGAGTGGTAAAAGTTTTTTTCCTTTTGTCCTCTTCCATTACTGATATTTGATTGTACCCTAAGTATCCCTCAAGCATAGAGATCCACTTTGCACCGACAACTCTTTGTAAGATATACTCCATTTTTTGTAATGGATAATTGTCTTTAAAAGAGCACCTGTTTGGATTCCTGAAGTACACACAGAGCCTCATCTCTCCATTCTTCTTCCTGATAGGTACAAGGTCAGCTACCCATTCTGAGTAACTCAGTGGCACTATGATTTTTGCTTCTAGCAACCATTTCAGCTCCTTTTCTATTATAGATAACAATAAAGGATTTGATTGCCTGAACTTTTTCTTAATGGCTTTTGATCCAGGTTTCAAAGGAATTTCGTGTTGAATAATCTTTGTATCAAACACTTTCAGATCTTCATAAGACTAGGAAAATATATTTGAATATTGTTTCATCAATTCAACATACGCTTCTTTCTGTTTTTGTGACATTTTTCTAGATATTTTGACCAACCTGGGGTTTGCATCCAGACTAATGTCACATTCCACTACATCTTTTTCTTCTGTTTAGATAATAGCCTTCCTGGAAACATCATTGTGATCGAACAACCTCTCTAGTGGAACCAAACGTTTGGGCAGATGATATGTCTTCAGTTCAATTATTTTGTGGCCAACAATAGTATCTTGAAGGACTTCTACAGTATGTATTTCTACTTCACCATTTTCATCATCTTGATCTATTGAAATTTTAGAAAACTCTTCAATAGTTTTCAAAAATCTTTGAATTTCCTCATCGTCTTTAAAAACATGCCAATGTTTTATATTATCTAGTATTGAGGGTCTGTGTCTGACTTCAACTTCGAAGTTCAAATTAGGAAACATCAAAGTTTTAAAGTTGCTAGCTACAAGTGCCAAAGAGTCAGCCTATTGATTTAAATTTCTGTGCACAAAAGTAATATTGAATGCCAAAATTTTTTTATCCACATAATCCCACTTCTCATTTCTATATTTTTTTAACCTTTGTTGTTTGGTTTGATATATATTCTTGATCTAGTGAATAATAAGTTCCAAGTCTCCAAAAATAGACAGCTTATCTATTCCATATCTCTAGCAGCTTTCAAACCTAACATCAAGGCTTCATATTCACTGATGTTATTAGTGCTGTCAAATTCAAGTTTATATGACATAGGAATAACCTCCTTGGTAGGGGAAATGAAGACAATGCCAGCTCCAGAACCTTCTTTAGAACATGCTCAGTCAAAATACATTTTCCAAACAAAATTGTCTTTACTGTCTCCAACTGCAGTTGTTGTCTTTCTGACTGATACTTCTGTCATCTCATCACTCATATGAAAAATAGAAGAACCAAGATCATCTTCTACAACATATATAGGATGATTAGTGGGATTATTGTGATCACTTACCAAATAATCCAATCTAACTTCTCTGTATAATATGCATTGTTCCCCACCAAAAACAGGTATGGTTGCATAGCTAAGGTCCATCTATAGAGTGCCACCTACCTTCTTGGCCCAAGAACTTGAAATAAGCATTCCAAATTTTGGTGGTATGTCAGCCACAATAACATCTAATACCACACTTTTCATAGGTAATTGGGAAAGAGTAACAACCACATATTTCATAACTCCAAGGCATTTGACTTTCTTGGAGTCAAAAGAATATAGATCATGATATGGTCTAGTAATGTCCAACCTTAATTCTTCCATCACCACCTTATGCATGAAATTATGCGAGGCACTAGAATGCATTAAGAAGTTGTGCAATATCTTGTCATGAACATTTAATTAAATGTAGAATGGTGGAGAGGCATCAATTATGTCTTCAATGTGAGGTCCAATAGTTATAGCAGGGTTTTCATCTTCTAGATTGACTGTATATGAAAAGGTGACATGAGCTGGAGCCTGTAGAGCCTTGAGGATAGTCTTTCTGAAGGGTTCTATTTTCATGAGTTCTAATAGTGGCACTGAAATATTGATTTTTTTGATTTCGTGTTCTAAACTGAAAGAAGAAACGTTTATGTCTCATTCCTTTATGTCAACAGTACTATCCTTGGAAGGTTGTTTCAATGGTTGATCAGCTTGAATCTTGTGACTTCCTTTGACAATTCCTGTTTTAACTGGAGTACTAGCCTTCTTTGTAGAAACAAGTGTATCTACTTTAGGTGCATTTGAACCAGATTTGAGATTTTATTTTTTCATTTTAGGTTCCTTTTGGACAATCTCATCTTCATCCCCTTCCTCAAACTGGTTTGCAATCAAAGCATATTCATAATCCTAATGTGTCACATGTAGAGGAGATGATTCATAATCATTCAAATGAACTGCAGGGTCTTCTTCTGTATCATCTTTGTCCTCCTCCTCATCTACTGCATTATTCTAAAAAGGAGGCAAAACCTTTTGGTCATATTGGTTTTTTCTTTCTCTTAGTAAGATTTGAGGTGCATTGTTTGGCATCTTGAATTGATTTGGATTTCTGTAACCACTCTCCTATGCAGGTCTACTGGGCTGTTTTTGTTCCATCTTCAACCTTGCCATTTTAGATGTCAGAGTTTTCAGCATCTTAGCCATTTCATCCATCTTAGAATCAGATATTGAATATTCTTGTTTAATGAGTTTAGTAAGTAACTTCCACTCTTCTAGATTTAATTCTGAGATAGTTGAAGGGAATGAAACTTTAGCAGGCTTAGTAACATGTTTAATTTCAATTTCAGGATTCACCTCTTCATCTACTTGGGTTTTGGTGATTTCAGAGGATTTTCCTTGAGAACTGTCTGAAGACAATTTCCCTTTCAAGAGTGAACATTGTCCAGAAAGAACTTTAGGTTTTCTTAGTAACTTTTCAGGATCTGGAACTGCTACAACAGGCTCAGGATCCATATTTTTCCTGGTTACTGGTCTCTTAGTAGATGATGAAGAAGTTAGAGGAGTTTTAGGTCCTTAACCTTCTCTTTTAGGAGCCAAAATTACCACAGAGGAGTCACCAGGTGAATAATCACAGTCATAAATAATGTCCAAAATCTTGTTCACCATCAAGATCTGAATCTAATCTTGTCATTTCCTAGGGAAGATATCTTCATTTCTTCATCCCCGACAATGACGCCAAAAATGTTATTCCATAAAGTTGCATTCATTGTGAGAGGGTGCAAGCTAGGGCATCATCAATTTATTGCAAAGTGTTTTAAAGGTTTTAAAGATTTGGTTTTTGGGGTAAGGTGGTTGAAAACTGGCTCAAGAGTATAGCATAACATGAAAATCACAATCAGAACATAGCATATCCCATTGACTGGTTAAAAGGTAGTCACATAGATGAATTTAGGCGAACAATAAAAGAGAGGAGGAAGATTCCAATTTGTCAACTTCACATAAATCCTTGTCTCATAATATCATAAAGAAACAAGACCATCAGCTTGATATCAAAAATTTTAAATAATTTCCACAGTAAGCTTTTCACTGTATTAATTAACAATCAAGAAACAAAAGCATTTCAATCTTAATAATGAATTCAAGCATGAAGAAAGAAAACAGACTAGAAAAGAGTGTCTAACCATCCATATGCCTTTTCTATTAAGTGTCAAATAGAATAATAATGCCTTACAAGGAGTTTTCATAATAAGTCCTTTGGATCTCCAATTTTTCGACCTGAACACAGTCTTTCCTTTGCCTATTTAAACTATCCATAAAACCTCTAGATCCTATCATCTAATGTACTTTTAATTACTAGATCCAAATAGTATCTATCTACTAGGGAAGTTAGCTCAAAAAGAGCTTTTACAATCTAAAAATAGATCATTTCTCAACAACTTGATATTGTATGATCTTGCCAATATTACATTTGATTCTACAAAACATGGATTAGTTTGATCTAGTCATACAATTCAGGTTCTTTGCATTTCACAAGCCAAAAATGAGTAGACACTACCATATTTCCTGGAAAATGTCAAAATTGTGATTGTAGGAATTTTCATGAAACCTTTAGGATATAATCACAACAGTAGCTTTAGCAATTTTTTGTTTGAGCTTTGTGGTAAGCACGACATTGTGCCAATAGAGTCTGAAGTTTATTTCTCTGAGTTCTTTGAGAAACACCCTTTTCTTTTTTTTTTTCTACTTTTTGAAACCTTGAATCCTTTCTTGCAAATGAGCATTCCATTTTTCTATTTGTGTCTTTTCTTTCTTCAACTGTCTCACTATTTTCTGGAATTCCTTGATCCTTTATTTATCAGTTATGATTTTAACCCTAAATTCTCAGAACTCTTCAAAAGGTGCAGACTCATTTAGATTTAAGGCAACCTTGGGTTATTTCGATTTAACTTGGTATTTAGAAACCAATCCCGAGCTATGTTCTTCATCAGAACTTGTTGAATCCATGGCTTCAAGCATATCTTATATGTGATCTAAGTCTACAAGGTAATCCTTTTTATTCTCAGGAATCTCATTGATACCTTTAGCAATTTATTTAGCTTTTGCCAATCTGGTTGTATCTCTCGTTACAGGTCTTGTAGATGATGAAAAAATTTGTTTACCCTTGTTTACTAGTTTCTTAAGCAATGGAGTTCATTTTTCCTTTTTCCTGGTACCTGCTTCAACATCTTCAGAGTGATCTTCTATAACTATGACATTTTCTTCTTTGATCGATGGATTATACATGGATTTTGACTTCAACCTGTACTTATTGGTAACCCTAGTAGAATTCCTTCTAGGTTTTTGAGACGCAAACACACCTTTATCCTTTGTCATTTTGAATGCAATGCCCCTTTTACTGGTTCATGGCGATTCGTGCTTGACTGTAGTTTGAGTATTAAAATCTTCATTTGAATCTTCTTCCCCTTTAACATCTTCCTTAGAAAACATTTTGATTTCTGGATCCAACTTAGGTCTTTTACCTTTGCTATTCCTCGTCACCCTGATACAAGACATTTCTTCTTTAACAAGGGTTTCATCAATTGAAATATTTTGTTTCTGTGTAACAATCCTTTTTACTTTGGATTTCTTATGTTTGTTGGAATGTGTGTGAGGATTTAAGGATTGCATGAGCCAACTCCAGGGCTTCTGTAATTCTCTCAAAGAATACATAACTAAATTATTAATTAATACTTGATGAAATAGGCTACTCTTTGCATTGGTGGAGAGTGACTACACTCTCTTTGACATCTTTGTCAATATTTTTAGTAGAAAGTAAGGCAGATTTAAGGGATAATCGCCATTTAGATGCATTAATATCCTAATGTGATAGATATAGACTAGTGAAAATCTACCTTCGCAGGTGATATACCTATGGATAACAATCAGAGCAGTGTGCCATTCAAGTCTAATCCAGCTATGAGGAACTCCTCTTCTCCAATTCAGATTTTTCTTATCTGGAAGCAAGAATTGATTGACAAACTTTGTAACCACATGCTCTTTATTCCAACATATTTCTCCTCCAACCACCAATCTGCAAGCTTTAGCAATTGTCTCTTCTGTCACCATCATCAATATCTTCCTGATCTCCACCTCGTGAACATCAAAGTTTAGTGCAAAATCCTTGGAGACCTGCTCTTCATAACCTTAAAAAGTGGTAAGGAATTCAAACTACCTGGCATCTCTGAACCTTTGAGCTATCTGAGGATAAGATTCGAGGAGTTCAACACCCTTGGGTTCTAATATGACTACATGTCCGCTCCTTTTAGGTGCCATAAAAAAAAATGCTATAACTGACATGATTCAGATTCCGAATTTTCCACCTGCAATCTGTTAGTATATAATTGTTCTTCTGAGCAAATACATGTGCCTAAAATTCAGAAAAATTAGACATAGAATGACAGGTTCAATATAATGATCATTGATAATTAGACGATTTGAAATGGGTCCTTTGCGGGTACAGAGCAATCTGATCATGTAACAGTTTGTATCACAAAATGATTCCAAATCTGCTATGGGACACATGCGAACTCTCAAACCACGATCTATGTCATCATAACGAAATCTGGGTGATGGGCGCATATTAAGGCATGATTATCTTTGTGCTACGGGAATAATGCTTTTCCAGTAGCGCTATTAATGACTTATCATAATTTGAATTTATAAAGCTCAAACAAGCATATAAAATGACACATCATTTAAAATTGTGTCTTACAACTCCAAACTTAAATAAATTATTCAAAAGGTTGAAATGCAAACCATAAAAGCTAAAAACAATGATTAAAATCAAATGGAAGTAGATAATGAAGTGCAACTAGGAAGGGTTTGGGATTAGGGTTTCTGACAAAATCAAAAGAAAAAATTAGAGACTAACACTGGCTCCTTCTGGGGATGGAGTTTTGATAATAAACTCCAAGAATTGCAGACCAATGCCTTTTCCTTTATCTCTAATTCACTGATCTCCCTGCATCTGATAGTCTTTTGTTCTCATTATAACTGTAAAAACAAGTCCATTGGGTATATGTGTAAATTATAACCTTGTACAATATCTATTGCAAACTGGTATTCAGAAAATAACAGAAAAGATACAATGGCAAATGCAAACATTACACAGATATTTTTCCCCTAGAAACCCAAACCACGAAAACCAACATATATTATATTCATACATTGTGTTACATTGTTTACAATACAATATACATATAGGAGCCAGCGGCATCCAAAACCCTAACCCAATGACCTGGATTAGTCCAAAACCCTAATTCCTTAACCGAAAATAGAAAACCATCGGCAAAAACCATGTGTTGAAAAACCACCTAAATATCATGTGGTCCCAAAAATATGTTGTCCCGGTGCGAAAAAAAAATTCAGGGGCGCTACCCCCGAACCCCCGCGCGGGAGGCTCTCCCCCCCTCTAACCCCCCTTGCGCACCCGGAAAAGACACTCAGACACTACTACTTGTGCAAAGAATATAACACATACCCAACATTCTCCCACTTGTTTTCTTTGCACACAGGGGGTTACAGGGTTACATAGTCAACAATCCAAGGCAACAATGCCCATGGATCCTCTACA
>JZKD02S1736448.1:549354-562447 GCA_000966675.3 Picea glauca | reverse complement strand
ACCTTTACATTAAGTCTGAAGGTGATAATCTACTAGTTGTTTTGGTTTATGTAGATGATATTATTTTTGGTTGTACTAATGAATCATTTGTCCAGTGGTTTGCTAATTCTATGCAAACGGAATTTGAAATGTCCATGATAGGAAAACTGTCATATTTTCTTGGCTTACAAGTAAAACAAAGCTCTGCAGGAATTTTCATTTCTCAAGAAAAATATTTGAAAGAGATGTTGAAGAAATTTCAGATGGAAGATTCCTCTACAGTTAGCACACCTATGGTGGTTGGTTGCAAGCTGAGTAGAGATGATATCTCACCTAATGTTGATCAAAGAACATATCGCTCTATGATAGGCAGTCTTATGTACATCACAGCATCCCATCCTGATATAATGCAAGCTGTTGGAATGGTAGGTCGTTTTCAGTCTGCCCCTAAACAAATTCATTTGGTAGTTGTCAAAAGGATATTTAAATACTTGAAGGGAACAATGACTTATGGTCTGTGGTATCCTAGAAATCAGAATTTTCAGTTAACTGCTTATTCAAATGCAGACTGGGCAAATTGTGTTGATGAGAGAAAAAGCACCAGTGGAGGAGCATTTTTTCTGGGTGACTCACTAGTTGCATGGCTTAGTAAAAAGCAGGGATCCATTTCTTTATCTACTACTGAGGCAGAATATATTTTTGATGCTACTTGATGCACACAAATTTTATGGATGATACAAACTCTTGCAGATCTAAAGGTAAATTACATTGATCCCATTCCAATTTACTGTGATAACACCAGTGCCATTAGTGTCTCCAATAATCCTGTTCTTCATTCCAAGACTAAGCATATTCCAATCAAGTACCATTTTCTCAGAGAACAAGTTACAAACAAAATTGTTCAACTGAATTATATACCTTCTACAAAACAGATTGTTGATATCTTTACTAAACCATTAGCAGCAACCCCTTTTGGATATCTTCATCAAAAGTTGGGGGTTATAATATTTTGTGCCTAATCTGTTCACCTGGTCAGGGGGAGTACTTATTGAATATATGGTGTATCTTCAATATGCTTATAGTTGACAGGGGGAGTAGGTTTTTATAACAGATCAGGGGAAGAATGGTTCTTCTTTGACATTGATGTCAAAGGGGGAGAAAAGAGCAGGAAAGAAGATCTGAATACATGTGGGTGCTTGTGTTTCCATCAATGCTAAAGGGGGAGATTGTTGGAAAATATTTAACAGACATCGAATGGCATAAGTACAGGAAGAGCGAATGGCATAAGTACAGAAAGAATGTACAGAGATTGTTGGCAAATATTTAACAGACAATGAATGCTTGTCATTGATGGAAACAGTGAAGATGACATGAGAACAACAAGTTTGTAATCAACAGGTAAACAAAAGATAATTTTAGAGAGGTGAATGATCGAAAGCAGTAAATGATCGAAGGCAGCGAATGAACAAAGGCAACGAATGAGTGAAATTTTGAGAAGAATCTCTTCAGAAGAAGAATCTCTTCAGAAGAAGAATCTATGATCATTGAAGAGGGAGACAGATCTCAGTCATGAGATCCAAGCACAGGGTCCGACCACCATTGGATTGAGGAGAAACTGGACGGTCTTTAAAGTGCAAGGAGAAGAGGGTGTAATCACAATATGAAAAATAGCGATGAAATCTAAGCCGTCAGATCAAGCTTTGATCTGGACCGTTAAATCCAGTCAATGTCGAAGTTTTGGGGATCGTGTGTTGGAGATGTCAAATAAACAATACAATAAGAACCCCAAAATCGCGATATGCGAATTCGCGATTTAATCGCAACCGTTAAGTTAAGAAGTGATCTGCAACGTTGATTTTCTTCATGGAGTATCAGTGATCGGGACTTTGAAGTGACAAAAATACTTGACAACAAGAATGTCGAAATCGTGATATGAAAATTCGTGATTTAATCGCAGCCGTTAAGTTAAGAAGTGATCTGGACCGTCGATTTTCTTCATGGAGTATCGGGGATTGGGACTTTGAAGTGACAAAAACACTTGACAACAAGAATTTTGAAATCGCGATATGTGATATCGCGATTCAATCGCAGCCATTGAATCGAGAATGAATCTAGACCATTTATTATAGCTCATGTCGGAGTTTCACGAATCGCAATATGAAGAGACAAAAGAAAAAAAGCAACTTGTATTACGAATTGGTGAAATGCGAAATCGCGAAAGCGCCTTATGGATAAGGCTGTGGTCACAGCACTTGGTCACGGGAAGAGAAGGAGTCAGTCCAGATGAGCTCCATTTTAGAGTTTCGGAGATCGCGACATGAAGTGTTGAGACATTTGGGCACAGGAATGCCGAAATGTTGAAACCTAACTTTAAAAGGCAAGAATAATAAAGGTCATCCAACGGTGCGGATAAAACTTGAATCAGATCGGAGGGTTACTGTTCTTTCTCATAGATTAACTTTTCAGTTACAAATCTGTTAGTGAAATGGACTCATGATTGCCAATCAGTTGGAACTTCAGTTTCTTAGACAGTTGTCGTCATTTTGCCTAAGGAGTTGGGAAGTTGAACCATCGTGTTTGTCTGTATAAAGGAAGATGAAACATACTGTGTCTTGTTGGTTGTTCTGTAAGTGAAAAAGAATGAAACTGTAAGAATAGAGATGAAGAGGATGCACAGGAGGAGATTGAGCATATGTGAAGTGTGAGATGAAATGCAGAGCATAATAACAGAGTGATTTGAAGACGAGTAGAATCAGAGCACGATTTGATGTAGAGCATACCTGTTGAACAGACAGAGGAAGAGAAGAGCAGCAGAATAGTGTGCAGAAGACTATATTTACAGAACAAAGAAAGATTGGTAAGAACTGATTTATCTGTAAGGTTGAATGTTTATTTAGTCATTTATATTCTAGGGAGGTTGGGAGGTGCTCGGGAGGAATTTTTTCCTCAGATGTTCAAGTGGGAGCTTGAACACAGAAAGTTGTAGCTTTCATCTGGTTGTAGCCAGAGAAACAAGGGTGGCAGGGTGGTGCTAGGGAGAACAAGTGTTCTATGTTATATAGGTTGGAGCTTGTGTAACAGGAAGTTGGTGCTTCCATCCAGTTGGTGCTGGAACATTCAGGAAGTTGGTGCTTCCATCCAGTTGGTTCTGGAATATTCAGGGAGTTGGTGCTTCCTTCTAGTGGGTGCTAGAGAAACCAGAGAGTTGGTGCTCTCAAACAAGTTGTAGCTTGTAAAACAGAGGTAGCAACCTCACATTGAGTTGGTTCTCAATTATAGATGATGTAAAGAACTTAAAAGACTACCTATCATTTTGAAGAAGAAGGGGTTTTCTCCCTTTATGGGTTTCCTCGTGAAAAATCTGTCTCTGTATACTTTATGTGTGATTGTTGTTATTTACCTTTACTGTCCATATGATGTATATTGTTGATGACCACATGAAGAAAGATTAATAATTATTTAAAAGACTTAAAATTGTTTAAGCTCACATACAACTGATTCACCCCCCCTCTCAGTTGTATTAATAATTTCAACAGGTAACAGTAAAGGATTTAATTTCCTGAACTTTTTCTTAACGGGTTTTGGTCCAGGTTTCAGAGGAATTTTGTGCTGAATAATATCAGTATCAAACACTTTCAGATCTTCATAAGACCAGGAAAATATATCTGAATATTGTTTCATCAATTCAACATATGCTTCTTTCTATTTTTGTGACAACTTTCTAGATATTTTGACCAACCTGGGGTTTTCATCCGGACTAATGTCACAATCCACTACATATGTTTCTTCTATTTGGATAAAAACCTTCCTAGAAACATTATTATGATCGAACAACATCTCTAGTGGAACAAAACCTTTGGCCAGATGATTTTTCTTCAGTTTAATGATTTTGTGGCCAAAAATATTATCTTGAAGGACTTTTGCATCATATATTTCTGCTTTACCATTTTCTCCATCTTGATCTATTGAAATGTTAGAAAACTCTTCAATAGTTTTCAAAAATATTTGAATTTCCTCATCGTCTTTAGAAACCTACCAATGTTTTATATTATCTGGTATTGAGGGTCTGTGTCTAACTTCAACTTCGAACTTTAGATTAGGAAACATCATAGTTTTAAAGTTGCTAGCTGCAAGTGCCAAAGAGTCAACCTGTTGATTTAAATTTATGTGAACAAAAGTAATATTGAATGCCAAAAAGAAATTATCCACATAATCCCACAACTCATTTATATATTGTTTTAACCTTTGTTGTTTGGTTTGATATATATTCTTGATCTGGTGAATAATAAGTTTTGAGTCTCCAAAAACAGACAACTTATTTATACCCATATCTCTAGCAGTTTTCAAACCTAACAACAAGGCTTCATACTCACGGATGTTATTAGTGGTGTCAAATTCAAGATTATATGACATAGGAATAACCTCCTTGGTAGGGTAAATTAAGACAATGCCAGCTCCAAAACCTTTTTTAGAACATGCTCCGTCAAAATACATTTTCCAAAAAAAATTGTCTTTACTGTCTCCAACTGCAGTTGTTTTCTTTATGATTGATACTTCTACCATCTCATCACTCATATAAAAAATGGAAGAACCAAGATCATCTTCTACAGCATATATAGGATGATTAGTGGGATTATTGTGATTACTTACCAAATAAGCCAATCTAACTTTTATGTATAATATCTATTATTCCCCACCAACAACAGGTATGGTTGCATAGCTAAGGTCCATCGGTAGAGTACCACCTACCTTTTTGGCCCAAGATATTGAAAGAAGCATTCCAAACTTTGGTGTTATGTCAACCACAATAACATATAATACCACACTCTTCATAGGTAATTGGGAAAGAGTAACAACCACATCTTTCATAACTCCAAGACATTTGAATTTCTTGGATTCAAAAGAATATAGATCATGATATGGTCTAGTAATGTCCAACCCTAATTCTTCCATCACCACCTTAGGCATGACATTATGCGAGGCACCAAAATCCATTAAGCAGTTGTGAAATATCTTGTCATGGACATTTAATGAAATGTAGAATGGTGGAGATGCATCAATTTTGTCTTCAATGTGAGGTCCAATAGTTATAGTAGGGTTTTCATCCTCTAGATTGACTGTATCTGAAAAGGTGACATGAGATGGAGCCTGTAGAGCCTTGAGGACAATCTTTCTAAAGGGTCATTTTTTCATTAGTTCTAATAATGGCACTGAAATCTTGATTTTGTTGATTTCGTGTTCTAAACTGAAAGAAGAAATGTTTTTTTTTGGTTCCTTTATGTCAATAGTACTATCCTTGGTAGGTGTTTTCAATGGTTGATCAACTTGAATCTTGGGACTTCCTTTGATAATTCATGTTTTAACTGGAGTACTGGACTTCTTTTTGGAAACAGGTGTATCTACTTTAGGTGCATTCGAACCAGATATGAGATTGTATTTTTTCATTTTAGGTTCCTTTTGGACTATCTCATCTTCATCCCTTTCTTTAAACTGGTTTGAAATCAAAGCATCTTCATAATCCTGTTGTGTCACATGTAGAGGAGATGATTCAAAATCATTCAAATGAACTGTAGGGTCTTCTTCTATATCATCTTCGTCATCCTCCTCATCTACTGCATTATTTTGAAAAGGAGGCAAAATGTTTTGGTCATATTGGTTTTTTCTTTCTCTTGGTAAGATTTGAGGTGCATTGTTTGGTCTCCTGAACTAATTTGGATTTATGTAACCACTCTTTTGTGCAGGTCTACTGGAGTGTTTTTGTTCCATATTCAACCTTGCCATTTCATATGTCAGAGTTTTCAACATCTTATCCATTTCATCCATCTTATAATCAGATGTTGAATTAGAAGATGAAGGAAACTCTTCCTTTTGCTTTTTCCTGTCTCTATCACTTCTAGACTTCAATTTGTCTGTTGCTAATATGTTTGATTCTACCTTGATAGCAGCATATTGCATTAGGTTGAGGGTAGAAGCTCTTATTTCCCTAAGAAACAAGGAAAATTCAACATTGAATGCATTGGAAAAAGTGATTTTAGTTGATGTCTCTGAAGGTTTAATCTCCTCTGGAATTTTACCATACATCTGGTTGAACCTTTTGGTAAAATTAGGTATTGATTCACCTTGTTTCCTCCTTAAAGCACCAAATTCAGTAATGTAGTATAAAAAGTATTTCTTGTATGCCCATTGTTTAAGAAAGGCGTCATATAAGGCTATGATATCGACAATTGAATTAGGAGGAAAACTCATGAACCACTTTCTTGCTTCCCCATTTAGATTCTGCATGAATAATCTCATCCACACATGATCATGCTTTACATTGAAATTATCTGCAAAACTATAAAATGAACTCAAATGCTCTTCAACAGTAACTGCTCCATCTCCATTGAATCTAGGAAAGTATCTCATATAATCATTTGGTGGAAAGGAAAACATGACTCGTGGAAGAACCAAAGGGGCATACCTTGCTGCAACTATTTCATCCATTCTGTCTGCAGCCATATTAGCTATTTTTGGTGCTTTGGGAGTAAGCAAGATTGGTGATGCTGGAGGTGAAAATTTGCCTTGTGTATTACAACTTAGATGTACTGTCACCGAGTCTTGATTTTTAGCAGATAAGGATTTCTCTTCTAGACTATGATCAGATAATGGGCTAAGAAATAGAGGATTCTGAAAAGAAAAATAATGTGATTTAAAATCCTCTGATGAGAGAGATTCAAGAGATGACGAAGGTGTCTCTCGTTCACTCTTAATATTTGTGCTGTGACCTCTCAAAGTTTTAGTCACAGGGAAGATATATAAATATTCTTGTTTAATGAGTTCAGTAAGTAACTTCCACTGTTGTAGATTTAATTCTGAGATAGTTGAAGGGAATGAAACTGTAGTAGGCTCAATAACAGGTTTAATTTCACTTTCAAGATCCACCTCTTCATCTACTTGGGTTTTGGTGATTTCATAGGATTGTCCTTGAGAACTTTTTGAAGACAATTTTCCTTTTAAGAGTGAAGATTGTCTAAAAAGAACTTTAGGTTTTCTTAGTAACTTTTCAGGATCTGGAACTGCTGCAACAGGCTCAAGATCTGGATTTTTCCTGTTTACTAGTCTCTTAGTAGATGATGAAGAAGTTAGAGGAGTTTCAAGTACTTTACCTTCTATTTTAAAAGCTATAATTACCACAGAGGAGTCGTCGGGTGAACAATCACAGTCTTAAATAATGTCCAAAATTTTGTTCAACATCAAGATCTAAATCTAATCTTGTCGTTTCCTCAGGGAAGATATCTTTGTTTCTTCTTCCCCTGCAACGATGCCAAAAATGTCAGTCCCTAAAATTGCATTGACTGTGAGAGGGTGAAAACTAGGGCATCATCAATTTATTGCAAAGTGATTTAAAGGTTTTAATGATTTGGTTTGTGGGGTAAGGTGGTTGAAAACTGTCTCAAGAGTATAGCATAACATGAAAATCACAATCAGAACATAACATATCCCATTGACTGGTTAAAAGGTAGTCATATAGATGAATTTAGACCAATAATAAAAGAGAGGAGGAAGCTTCCAATTTGTCAACTTCACATAAATCCTCGTCTTAGAATATCATAAAGAAACAAGTCCATCATCTTGATATCAAAACTTGAAAATAATTTCCACAGTAAAATTTTCACTGTATTAATTAACAATCAAGAAACAAAAGCATTGCAATCTGAATAATGAATTCAAGCATGAAGAAAGAAAACATAGTAGAAAATAGTTTCTAACCATCCATATGCCTTTTCTATTAAGTGTCAAATAGAATAATAATGCCTTACAAGGATTTTTCAGAATAAGTCCTTTAGATCTCCAATTTTTTGACCTGAACACAGTCTTTCCTCTGCCTAATTAAACTATCCACAAAACCTTCAGATCCTATCATCTAGTGTACTTTTAATGACTAGATCCAAATAGTATCTATCTACTAGGGAAGTTAGCTCAAAAAGAGCTTTTACATTCAAAAATAGATCATTTCTCAACAACTTGATATTGAATGATCTTGCCAACATTACATTTGATTCTACAAAACATGGATTAGTTTGATCTAGTCATACAGTTCGAGGTATTTTCATTTCATAGGCCAAAAATGAGTAGACACTGCCATATTTCCTGGAAAACATCAAAATTATTATTGTAGCAATCTCCATGAAACCTTTAGGATATAATCATAGCAGTAGCTTTAGAATTTTTCTGTTTGAGCTTTGTGGTAAGCACAACATTGTGCCAATAGAGTCTGATGTTTATTTCTCTGAGTTCTTTGGGAAACACCCTTTGCTTTTGTTTTCTTCTTTTTGAAACCTTGAATCTTTTCTTGCTGACAAGAATTCCATTGTTCTATTTGTGCCTTTTCTTTCTTCAACTGTCTCACTGTTTTCTGGAATTCCTTGATCCTTTCTTTATCAGTTATGATTTTAACCCTGAATTCTGAGAACTCTTCAAAAGGTGTAGGCTCATTCAGATTTAAGGCAACCTTGGGTTCTTTCGATTTAACTTGGTATTTAGAAACCAATATTGAGGTATGTTCTTCATCAGAACTTGTTGAATCCATGGCTTCAGGAACATCTGATATGTGATCCGAGTCTACAAGGTAATCCTTTTTATTCTCAAGAATCTCACTGATACCTTTAGCAATTTCTTTAGGTTTTGCCAATCTAGTTGTAGCTCTCATTTTAAGTCCTATAGATAATGAAAAAAATTGCTTACCTTTGTTTAATGGTTTCTTAAGCAATGGAGTTCCTTTTGCCTTTGTCCTGGTACTTGCTTCAACATCTTCAAAGTGATATTCTATAACTATGACATTTTCTTCTTTGATCGATGGATTATACATGGATTTAGACTTCAACCTGTACTTGTTGGTAACCCTAGTAGAATTCCTTCTAGAGTTTTGAGATGCAGACACACCTTTATCCTTTGTCC
The DNA here is from genome assembly GCA_000966675.3 of Picea glauca. Taxonomy (NCBI): domain Eukaryota; kingdom Viridiplantae; phylum Streptophyta; class Pinopsida; order Pinales; family Pinaceae; genus Picea; species Picea glauca. Next base: position 553,531 of record JZKD02S1736448.1, on the reverse strand, counting down.
TTTTGACTGCAACGCCCCTTTTACTGGTTGATGGTGATTCATGCTTGACTGTAGTTTGAGTATTAAAATATTCATCTAAATCTTCTTCCCCTTTAACATATTCCTCAGAAAAAATTTCAATTTATGGATCCAACTTAGCTCTTTTACCTCTGCTATTCCTCGTCACCTTGATATCATGCATTTCTTCTTTAACATGGGTTTCATGAACTGAAATATTTTGTTTCTGTGTAACAGTCTTTTTTCGTTTTCCTTTATTTTGTTTGTTGGACTGTGTGTTAGGATTTAAGGATTGCATGAGCCAACTCCAGGGCTTGTGTAATTCTCTCAAAGCAGACATAACTAAAGTCTTAATTAAGACTTGATGAAATAGGTTTCTCTTTTCATTGGTGGAGAGTGAATCCACTCTCTTTCACATCTTTGTCAAGCTTTTGAGTAGAAAGTAAGGCAGATTTAAGGGATAATCACCATTTAGATGCATTAATATCCTAATGTGGTAGATATAGACTAGTGAAAATCTACCTTCGTAGAAGATATACCTGTGGATAATAACTAGAGAAGTGTGCTTGTTGGAGCCACCTTTTTAATTTTGTTCAAATCTATTTAAAAATTCAAATGTCGATTCTTAAGTTCTTTTTCGCTTCGTGATATTCACTTATTGAAAATCTTAGTAGTCTTGACATGCGAAATAGCGGGGGATGTGATGTTTCATAAGTTACCACTTTTTATCGTTAAATGAAGGTTGTTTCTCTTCATACCTCTGAATATCACTCTTCAGGAGTTACAAGTCACAAGACATACAAACCCCGATGTGCGAGGTTGCAAAAAGTTTCAAAATCTTACCTCAGGTGAAAGCTAAGAGTGGGACCATGTAAACCCCAGTCAAATGTTGTTGGGATTTCACATCTCAACGTTCACTCTCTCCTAAAACATTACCTCTAAAACTATGAAAGACGAAGCCATGAAAATTTTACCTAAGTAACTCAGGTTAGAGTCAAGGTTGATTACTCTTGACCATGATTTAAGATTCTTGGGATTTCATGACTCAGCATACTTTCCTCCAGGAAACAATACCTTTGAAGTTCCGAGCCACAAAGTCATGATATAAATTAAAGTGTAATCAATTAAAACACTTAATCCTAGTTACGTCCTTGCTTAATTAAGTATAATAATCGTAATCGCGGGTTTTAGAGGGTCGAAAGGTTAGAGTTGAAAGTCTCGATATGGCGAACGCCAAAATGATTGATTTAAATCCTGATTAAGGAAGTCAATCCAACCATAATCAATGTTTAATGCAAATGATAATAACACACAGTTTACGAGGTAATTTCAAATGTTCCTTGCACCATCTTGTCCCATGAACTGTCGAATTTTATGGCATTAATTGAAAATAAGGCGAAACTACAAAGTAAGGATATGTTTTTTATTACCAAAATCTCTATCTAAATATGATTGGACCGTTTTGTTGGTAAGGACATCGATGTGTTAAATGTTCAAAGATATAGATTTTTTGCTTCCTATTTTATTCATAAAGTTCATTTCTATCCTGCACAGAGAAGTTTTTCTCAGTAAGCTAACTTCTATATGTATACGCATTTTTATTGCAGAAGAGCTAAGTTACAATCCCCTGTCATGGCCCCGTGAAAAGCATCCAAGGCAAGCGCTAATGTTTCAGGACAAGGTTTTGATAATGTTTTAGTTACTTCACCTCGGAGCATTGATTCTGTGCGAACCTGGTCATACATCTCAGATGTTTTGCAGGTGTGGTGAACTATTCAGACGATTCCAGTGACAACAAGAAAGACAACATGACTACCAAATACAAGATTGTTGTCTAGGTAGATATGCACAAAGTAGTAGCCAGGCCATGCCTTCTGCCTTATTATGACATGATCTGATGGGCGCTAGATCATGTAGACATCCCTACCAGAACCATCATCAACGAGAAGAAGGTCATTGTTGGGACCTTTAGACCAGAAAACTTATAGGCGATGTACAAATTACCACCCACGTCAGACTTCACGTATAGTGCAGAGTTTCTAGATTATTTTAAATAGAAGGAATGCAAGCAATACGCAAAAATTTTATTTTATTTGATCAAGGATTGGGTCTCACACCCAATGAAGTTCAAGGCAGACAACAATGGAATTTATTCCATATCTTTTTTGGAACCACAGTTCAAATACGTAGTGATCATGACCTGTATATTGTACGGGAGAGAAGACACCACACATTTTTTCCTCCAATGGGTGCCCTTGATATACTCAATAGCAGAAAGCTCTTCTTTTGACTGGGCCAAAATGTTATTAGATAGCCTGACCAGTCAGATTACAGAATATCGGACACATAAAGAGAGCGGGAAAGTTGTTTCATTTTTTATGTCCGCATATCTCATGGATGCAGAATGTTTCATGATGCCTTTTCCCTTGATGAATTGGATTTGGGCTCCATCGAATGCTGAGCCAGTCCATGTATACCATTCTAAGATTTTGGAGGACAAGGCTTCGGATTTCGTAAACGAAATATTCAACTGGGTAATGGTACCGATGCATGTTGCCATCTTCGGTAATCCACCACCTAAGATATCAGATAGCATCACGACAAATCTAAGCAGAGTGGACGATTGGTACGTGGAGAAAGAATTTCCATACATCAGGGTTTTTGATGCTTCCATCCCTCTGCATGATTTACCCTTACTTATACCCAATAGGCTATCTTGTCGCAAGATCGCCAGGAAAACCGTGATCAGCGGTATAAGTAAATAACTGAAAGGGTTTTTGAAAAAGGTATGGCCACCTTTGCCTGTTCATTTAAACACCTATTCATTATTAGACTTCAGACATGCAAAGGCTGAGGCGATATCCCTAGAAGATACAAATTTGGTTCATATTGAATTCAAGAAACATGATCCACATAGGGTCGTGAGTAATCATTTGGCCATCTGTGGCCTTAAAAGATGAGTACAAGAATTCACCTCATGATGATATTTTCTGAGGTGCGAAATCTTATGATGAATTTTTGGCTCGAATACAAGCCCTATTGCCCGAAAAGAGGGCCGATGTTGTCAGATTACAAGAGCATAGGCGGAGTTTCCTTCCTCCATTATTACAGGGTGAAGATCCGAATATAGCAAAGGACCAACAAATAGAAGTTGGAGGCTCTAAAGGTTCAGCACCGGGCCAAGAAGAACAACAACATAAAGAAGAGCAAGTCGGGGGCCCAAAATAGGAAGTCGAGGCTTCTGGTCCTCCAAGTGAGCCGACTTCATTCATTACTCCAGGAAAATATTCTAAACAAGTAGGCAATCCCATTGCCTCCATTACCCCCCTACAGTCTGCAAAGGAAATCCCAAATGCAGGTTGGATTTTGGGTGAAAAATTGACACATATCTTAGTAGAAGAGATATCTCCGAATGAATTCTTCTTCGATAAGAAGAGGAAAGTGGTTGTGACACAAGAACTCTACCAAGATGTAGGTGTTGTCTCTAAGAAATTTGAAGTTTTAACTGATGGGAAATATACGAAGAAAGTAGAATTCGCGACACAAATAGTAGGAACATTGGGTGCTTTCGCCACAACAAACCAATATTCAGTCGGGACCCTAAGAGATCAGCTAAAACGACAAAATCATTTTATCAAGACACTAGAGGCTAAACTAGCCACAACAGAGGCTGTTGCTAAAGATCAAGTGAGTGTGACTTTAGAGAAAGAAAGAATAGAAGATCAAAAATAAATCGAGTGGCTTAAAGTTGATCTTGAATAGACACAATTGAAGGCTTAGACAAGTCAGCCTCAGATAAGCCAGCAGGGAGAATTGATAGACCAACTTTGGGAAAAACTAGAATTCGCAAAAAGCCAGGTAATCAATATCGAGATATTTCAATCTCAGGCAATAGAGATCAGAAAAAGGTTATCGGCGGGACAGTAGGGTCTACTTGTTAAAGTAGAAACAATTCAAAGCAACTTCCAACTCATTGATCAGGTGTTGGAAAACCTCACTCTTAAAGAAAGGGATGCTAGAGCAGCCCGGGTGGCTTTCCAGGAGGCTATTATATCCACAACAAGGAAGGAAGCAAGCATTATTTCTAGTTTTCCCATCACAGAGTAGACTAGGGGTAATATCTTGTTGAAATAATGGGAGCAAAATATATCTGAAGGCAAACAACAAGCTACGAAGCTGA
>JZKD02S1736448.1:463477-503315 GCA_000966675.3 Picea glauca | reverse complement strand
GTTGTTACCGTGCTTAAACAATTATGCTTATTTTAAACTCTTTACAGAGCACTCAACGATAATCACAATAACACAAGGAAGTAAGCAATAGAAAATTCATCATCATTCACACATATGAGATACACAGAGACAGATATTTCCTGAGGAAATCCATAAAGGGTAAAAACCTCTTCTTCTTTATTTTATAAGTAATCTTTACATTCTGTATATTATCATACTTATGAGCACCAAATCATAATGAGGCTACAACCTCTATTTTGCAAGATGCTACTTGCTGAGAGCACCAACTCTCTGGATTCTCTAGCACCCACTAAAAGGAAGCACCGAATCCCTGGTTTCTCTATCACCCACTAAAAGGAAGCACCAACTCCCTAGTTTCTCTAGCACCCACTAGAAGGAAGCACCAACTCCTTGGTTTCTCTAGCACTGTTGACGAGCAAAATTGACCGTCCGTCAACTGGAAGAGTGGAACCGGTCTGGGGTTGTCTAATAACCCAAGCCATTTTGGATGAACCACCCTAATGGGTTTAGAAGCTCCGTTAGCCGATCTTAGTCCTAAGAAAACAAAAGAAAACTACTCTAAACTAACTAATCTAACTAAAAATAACAATTAAAACAAACTAATAAACTAATCTATCTAAAACTAACTATTAAAACAAACTAAACAAATCTAACTATTCTATATATACAATCTACTATCTAATACTATACTAACTCTAAGAAATTAACTATCTAACTACTAACATAAATAAATCTTATTCACAGAACGTACAAAATCTACAATTGACAGATTTGAATGAAAACCTGAAAAATTCATTAATATTCTGTCCTAAGACAGCGAGACTATTGTTTTTGATTTTTTATAATTTTATGAAAAAGAAATAGACTGAAAACTAACTAAACTAAAAAACTAATATACTAATTCTAACTACTAATCTAAACTACAAATATATCTAACTAAACTACTTGATTATACTAACAAATTAAATAAATATCAAACTAACCTGAAGAAATGCTCCAGGTTTGTCCTGTGTGTAATGATTGTCTTAGTTGATTGGAGGGAGGAAACTCGCACCAAATTATCCAGGAGATTCTCGTAAACAAAAAGCTACAGTGCTCTTCAAATATTATTACAGGACAAACAAGACATAAAAATTACAACAATCTTATGATTTATAAATCTTCACAGTTAGATAAACCCGTATGCAAAGATCTATATGAAATGATTCAATTAACGGATAAGAGAAATCTGTGATTCATTAACTGAAACCAAGTAATTGCTGTAGTTTTTTAAGAAATGATGAAAGGAATCAGATATGGATAACACATTAAGCAAATCATATCATCCTACAATAGATTATGATAGCTAAAGTAGTCTATAATCAACTGCAAACTGACATGCATAAACTTAAAACAAAAAAATGATATTATGAAAGAGAAAGATGTAGCAAAACATCAACTCTTGTCTCAGTTTGTATTAGAAATCCATAGCCTGGTTCTCCCACAAGTGAGGATGATCCTTATTACAAAAAATAATAAGTATTTAAAGACCTTCCATAGGGTAAAACATCCCTGTGGAAGTTATCAAAACTGTTTACATAAATCTGGGAAAATATCCCAAGTTTGACTAAACTAACAACCTAAAATAAAATTGTATCACACAAATATCTCCTAGACTGCCACAGCATGTCCAATGCAATTCAGATGTACCTGAAAGAGGTCAAAAATGGACAAGTTAGGAGGATATTTTGTTAATGAAAATGATAAAAATCTAATTCTATAGACTAGCTACAGAATCTTTCGATTCTGTAGCTGGTCTAAATCAGACACAAAATTAGCATTAAAATCAATTCAAATCTTTGAAAATACATTCAAACTATCAAAATATATTTGATTTCCAAAAGCCTTATTCAAATCGACACTTGTATGCAATTTGAACGAACTAAATCAAACGATAAACTAGATAGCTATACTCTATTTAATTCGTTACCAATTCAGGTATACAAAATCATATTGAATAATTGGCAGCAATGAAATCGATTTATGGATGAATTGAAATCAATAAAAAAATTGCTTCATCTACCCACAGATCACTTCGAATCCAAATTGAATCAACCAGATGATTTTCAAAATTGATCGCACCATATTTAACATAAACAAACAATCCATGCTATTAGCGAATCAAATCAAAATTGGTGTGTAAATTATCTCAAATGAAATCATAACAGGATCAATCAGTTGATGTGTGGGATTCGTCCAATCGTTTATTATTGCCAACTGGGGGTGAACACAATCAATTTACAGTCCACGAAATCATTACTTGAATTCCTTTCAAAACGAACTATTAACTGAATTTACTCATGAATTCGATAGAGATAACATAAGTCGATTTGGGTTAACAAACTCATTTTGAAAATTAAAATCAACAGAGTAGCATGAAGTCTATTTTCAATACAAATCCAACTCATAAAAGAAATCCAATCCAAACAAGAGCGAATCGAACAGTTTAAGTTTAACATTGTGAATCAAAACAGTTCCATGATTTTGGTGAAGATATCTTTTGCACAAGCTAAATGAGAATATCATTTCCATACAAAATAGAGTCATTCTTTCCAAATCAGAGTCGAACAGAGTTGTATTCTTGATTTAGAAGATTACATCACATAACATATTAAAAGATCATAACAATCAAACTCACGAAACCGTTCCAAAATCACACCATAAAATCAGAGCCGATATAATCCATTCATAATGAAATCATACCAAATCAAAACATGGTCGTGCTCTAATTTTAGCACAAAAATATTTTGTACAGATACAAAATCCAAGCGAAAGAAAAAACCATTGATCACATTAACTCACACCAACAGACAAACGAATCAAATCCAATGAAAACCAATTAATTGCTAAACTGGGCACGATCCAATCGTATAACAAAATCATAACCATATTTGATTTTATGACCGTTTTGATAATCAAACCATGTCAAAGTCATTTCGAATAATAAACAAACTTTTCAAAACTCAAAAATCAATTCACTATATTAATCCAAGCAATTGATAAAACGAAATTGATATCAAAATTCATACCTAGATGATGAGCAGACAACTTGGTCATAACATTTTGGAATTGACTACGGCTGTAGTCGATTTGACATTCCTAAAAACGATGGAACCAGTGGTTTTTTGCTTCTTATCATTAACTCGAAGCTTGTCCCTTTCACTAGTCAACACTGTAACTTGGTTTTCCAACGCTTTGATTTTCGATTGAAGTAAGGGAATGTCTGTATAATATCATTCCAAACACACATCACACTGGTCAAATGATGACTGTCCAAGCTTTGAAATAACATTCGAGGGTTTTGTAAAATTGCCAAGGGTTTTGTTAGGTAGCTTGATTCCTGGGTAACTGGGATTGTTCCTTAGGCACGGGGGAAAATTAGAAATGAAATCATAGGGTGGCTCGGAGCACAAACCTTTAGAGTAAGGGTACTCACTAACTAGGAAGCGTTCAATGTCAGAGTTCGAGTCTTCACTGAGGACTATGGGCTTCTGCTCAGCATTAGGTTTAGGTTTATCTCTAGCCAGTCTCGAGATATGTCGAGCATTCTTTTTACCTTTTCCATCGACAGTAGGGTTACCTTTAACCTTTTTACCCACAAACTTTTTTATATCCTTAACCTTGTCTTCTAAGACATCCGATAGATCGATATCAAGGTCAACTGAGGGTTTAGGAGAGGGCAGTAGGACATGGAAAGGCACGGGTGGCCCGACCTTAGTTTCACTAACCACAGGCTTGTTAATTTAGACAGGCTCTGTATCAGTAAAACCATTTCGAGAGATAAACGCTTGCCAACTATCACCGTGAAGATTTAAGTGGTGAACAACGATGAGTCTGATTAGGCCATGGTGGAACAAGCTACTATCGGCCTTCTCTCTTTTAAACCTTTTATCTATTTTGTATAGGCTACACTGGAAATAAAATGGTATATTCAATGGATAACCCATAAAATTCATTAATAGTCGAAGGTGATAAAGGAAAACTAGCCCATACTGACCCTCACAGGTCACGAATTGTTTAACCACCATCAAAAGATCATGCCACCCTAGTTTAAGCATGGAAATGGGCATACCTCTGTCATAAGATGTGACCTTTCATGAGACGAACAGTAGTGGCCATAGCACCTCCTTCACTTTAGAATTTTTAAACCATTGTTGGCCTGTGGCCGCTAACCTTATGGCAGAACTGATGAACTCTTCACTGATTTGAAGATGAATGTCACCTATCTTGGCTCTACAGCCATCAAAAGTCAGGGCGAACTGTTGTGCAACAAATAGATTAAAACCTTCAAACCTATGTAAAAATGTAAGCCAACCATTATCTTCTAAGTCTTTCTGGGCATTATCGAACAGTAGCAAGGATTGACTACCGTTCGACTCAATTCGCACCACCAGTACCATGGAGAAGAGCACATGGTAATCGATGTGAGCGAGCCAAGGTTTGAATCATAGCATACGCCAGAGCAGAGTATTCACAGGCTTACCCGATTCTAGAGGTGAAACAAGGATAAGGGATGACATTAATGACATTGTGCGAAGGTGGTGGAGCTATTTCTGCCCATGCAGAATAGTCATTACCATGGTACAACCACCAGCGCTTATAGTCTTTCAACCCACTATTGTATAGTTTAACAACTATGTCATTTTCCCGACCAATGAAATCAATGGTAAGTGTATTAATCATTCGCACGAGTAATGTTTATACCATAGTTTTAAAACCAAACACGTGAATCGAAACCAATACCAAGTGTATGCCAAAGGTTTTGATAACGCGAACTAGGTGTCATATTAAATGATATATATCAAGGGTTTAGCCATGACACCTATGTAGTTTTATGAAACCAATGGTCAAGTAGATCAAATCAAATAACATGTAAATCCAATCACCAATGTATCACAACCTCAATCACTCATGAAACAAAATCTTATAATCAATCAAAGAATGTCAAATGAGTACAGATCAAAAGGGGTTTGCCAACTGCATAATGATAAGTAAAATATAAATGCAATGGGCATATCGACAAAAATGATAACGAAAATTCATTGAATATTTTAATGCGAATTCGAAAGACCAAGTTTTCACGCTTACAGCCGTGAAAACAAAAACGAAGGTAAGTGTGCAAATGGTGCAAAAAATAAAAGTGTCGTTTATTTGAGCAATGCGATGAAAAATTAAGGTTTGCAAAACATCAGTGTGGGCAGCTTATAAGACAATAGAAAAATGTGAATTGGCTGCCAACAATGGCGACACACTGGTAGAAGAAGTTATCTCTGCCAAAAGAACAAATTCAAATTAGGACAACAAAGCTAATTCCAACTCAAAAATAACAACCAGAAAATCGTATAAACATCATCATTAACCAACTATTCTAGTAGTGTTTTAAAAGATGAAAACTGATAACATTCTTAAGAGCAGCGAGTCACGATATTAAAGATAAAATCTCCAATACTGTTGACATAGCCACTGCTGCCAGCAGGCGTCCATAGCCTCAACAGGGTTGCCATTTAACCCACTCTAACTTATGTATCCTACCAAGAAGTTCTAGATCAAAATAAAGGGCATTAAGAGGTTTCTTATTTGCAAATTTTCATATACCCGACATTGCTTCACTACCAGCAGGCCTATTCAGTACCCCGGCGAAGTTATCTTGGTGTTATGCATGCATTTACCTGCTGCCAGCAGACCTGTTCAGCATCCCAATGGGTTTACAAGCACTTCCCACAGCTCTTTTATTGATTTATTTTGTTTTGTTTTTCTTCAAAGATATATAGTTGAGTGGGGTGACGCTGAAAATCATGATATTTTAACATACTTTTTTCACACCTCATCAAAATTTTTTAGAACTACCCTTTATTAAGATCCAGAGATGTTTTATTTACAAAAACAACTTCATAAGGCAGGGAGACATCTTCTGAGTCATTCCCTTAAGGAATAGGGACATCGTAAAAATATAATAGATGATCATGACAATCTTTACTCAAAGATCAAAATCAGTCAACTTCTTTCAAACAACAGACTTTTTGCCAACACAGATATAAATTTCAGAAATATACCGTTGATGTTTATACACTTTTCTTAGGAGTTATTTCAGCGAAGGAATTTTCTGTTTTCTTTGTCTAAATAGCTCAATACACAGGTATGTGTATTTCAAAGAAAACACAAACTCAAAGGGGAAAACAAAAACAAAAAGAAAATGGAAAAGCAGACAGAAGCAAACTATGTACATAATATACAAGGGTAGTTATCAAGCAAAGTATCTTTTCAGGGCTTGGCCATTCACCGGATAGGTGTCAGGCTCCCCTTCAAGATTCTGCAATCGAAAAGAACTGGGACCTAACTTCTCATCAATTAAAAATGGTCCAAGCAACAAATTTTGGAACTTCGTGTACTCTCCCTTTCCCTCATGTGGTTTGTCCCATTTCAGGACAAGGTCGCCTACTTCAAAATTCCTATCAAAAGCAGAGTTAGAATCGAACCATCTTTTAACCAATAGTTGATGCTGATCTAACTTATGTTTAGCTTGGACTCTTACCTCTTCTAGTTTCATCAAAGCGTTGATTCGGTTTTCCAAAGGGGGACAATCTTCTTCTTGGATTTTCTATGACAACTGTAGTGAAGGAAGAAGAATCTAAGGTGGCAGAATTGCTTCTCTTCCATAAACAAGAAAAAAGGGGAGTTACCTACAACATATTTTGGTGTTACCCTATCAGCCCACAATGCGTTTAACAATGCATTGTGCCAATTCTTGTGATTTTCAACCACCGTTCTCTTGATGATTTTAATAAAGTTCTTGTTTGTCATTTCTGCCAATCCGTTTCACTGGGGGTAATAGCTAGCAGAATACTTTAGTTTGATTCCTTTTTACAAAGAGAACTCACTCATCTCAAGAGAGGAAAAGTAAGAAGTGTTATCGAATACTAAACAGTCAGGGATACCAAAATGAGTGATAATATTTGAATTTAGAAAGAAATTACCTGACTGGTGTTGACGGTTCTTAACGCAGCAACTTTAGACCATCTGGTAAAGTAATCTGTGGTTGTTACAATAAACTTGTGTTGTTGTGAGGACGGGGGGTTGATTGGACCTATGATATCAAGGCCCCACTGCTAAAAAGGAGAATCTACCGAAACGGGATGCAAAGGAAAGGCTGGTTTTTGCAATCGCCCTGATGCTTTTTGACAAATAATACACTTACGACACAAGGAATGGGCGTCTCTAAAAGGCGTGGGCCAGTAATAACTGTCTCTTAAAACCTTATGAGCAGTGGTGTCACCACCAAAATTACCACCAGCTTCTTCTGCATGCAACTCTAACAAGACTTTTTCTGCTTCGTCTTTTTCAAGACAACGCATCAGTACGCCATCAAAACTTTGACGAAATAGGATACTGTTAACCAGATGAAAGGAGGTAGAATTTAATCTCAACGCTCTTCTTTTAGCGCGATCTAGGTGATGGGGTGCTGACCCATGTTCAAGACAAAACCTTATATCATCATACCAAGGACTGATAGGGTTTTGTGTGCAATAGATTAGATTTTGATCGTGTTATCCTAGGTTTGACGTATCACTTTCTTCTTGTTGTCTTGTTGCTAAATCAAAAATTAACTTGCATAACCCTTGGCCTCTCACTATCTGAGCTCGGGTGATTTCTATGTCATACTCCTGCAAGGAGGTGACCCAATTAGCCCTATTTTCACCAAGTTCCTTCTGCACTAACAGGTGCTTGACAGTTGGGTAAGGGACAATGACTTTCGTCCTTGACTTCAAAAGATAGGACCAAAAGTGCTTGACTGCTTTGAAAATAGTGTAGGCTTGCTGATCTACCGCTAGGTAATTAAGTTCAACGCCTTTAAAAGAATAGCTCATGAAGGCAATGGGTACTTCATTGTTTTCGACATTCTTTTGGGTTAGGACGGCAGCATAGGAACGGTTAGAAGCAAAAGTGTAGAGTGTAAAGTCTTGAGAAAAGTCTGGGCTCATGAGAGACAGAGCCTCTATTATGGCCTTCTTTATTGCATTAAAATCTTGATTTTGCGGGGGTCCCCAGTGATATTGGGTGTCTTTCTTAATTAGGTTTTGTAAAGGCCTAACCATTTCAGATAAACTGGGGACGAATATCCTCACGAAGTTAATCTGGCCTAAGAAAGACTGCATAGATTTTTTGGATGTAGGAGGGGAAAGTTTCGTGATGACTTGAGTCCTTTCGGGGTCGATAATCATCCCTTCGCTTGACATAATAAATCCCAAGAGTTTACCCTGTTCTACTGCAAAGATGGACTTTTTAGGATTCAAGGAGATGCCGTATTTATGACATCACTATAGAACGACTCGTAAGTGAGCTAGATGATTTTATTTTTTTTTAGAAAATATAGTAACATCATCTAAGTAAACTACAATGGAGTTATTGATTAAGCCTCGGAAAGAAATGTCCATTGCTCTCTGGAAAGTGGCACCAGCATTAATCAATCTAAAGGGCATTTTTCGATAAGCATAAGTGCCCCATGGGGTACGGAAGGTAGTTTTAAGTTGGTCTGGTGGAGACATCAGGACTTGGTTGTACCCCAAGAAACCATCCAGCAAGGATAGCCTCTCAGAACTAGATACCGTTTGAAGGATCTGTTCCATGGATGGGACAAGATAGTTGTCTTTATCAGACGCTCTATTAAGGTTTCAGAAATCGACGCAGAGTCGGATTTCCCCACTTTTTTTCCGAACAGGGACAAGGTTAGAAACCCATTGAGTGTGCCTAACAGGAAAAATTATCGTAGCATTTAGGAGCTTATTCAATTCTTTTTGAACGGTCGGTTCGAACTTAGGGTGCATTTTCCTCATTTTTTGTTGAAATGGTAAGGTTTGGGGCTTCATAGGAATGACATGATGTATGATGTTAGGATTGAAAGTTTTAAGGTCATCATACGTCCATGCAAAGATATCTTTAAATTCTTTGAAAAATTTAATAAATGCAACTTTTTCTTTTTCAGAGCATCCTACCCCTAGATTAATGCACTGTGGATTATCATTGGTTTCTAAGTTCACTTTTTCATATGACAACGAGGAATTATTGGTTTTACAGTTGACCGTCTTTTTAAATTTATCTTGAAGATCATAAAACTTCTCTAATCTAACTACAGATTTAGGGATCGAGTTTACCATATCCGATGAATATTCAAGAGTTCTCGGATCTGGTATTACCGTGAAATCGCGCAAATTGTCGTGTGTGTGTTCGTCTATCACCGCACCTTGAAAGGTTTCTTCCATGTGCAGAAAGTTAATAATCTGTTGATCATCGTCGAAGACCCTTCAGTTCGTGATGTTGTCAGGAATAGATGGTCGGAACAACAGCTCAATGGAGAATGCATCTGAGGACAAGCCTTCTGCAGGAAGAAGTTTAGAAGCTACATTAGCTAATAAATTTGCTTCAGAATTATTCAATCTAGGAATAGAATTTATATTGAAAGAAGAAAATTTATTCATTAAATTCCATACCTCAGATTGGTAGCTTTTGAGATGCGGAGAAAGATAGTGGATAGAATCTCTCACCTATCTAACCACTATTTCGGAGTTGCCAAAGACGGTCAAATTTTGAATGTTCATATTCAAAGCTTTTCTGAGACCTTGCAGTAAAGCCTCATATTCTGCAGTATTATTAGTACATTCAAATTCCAACCTACATGCAATCAATGTTTTGTTACTTGCCAGATCGATAATAACGCAGCCTGCACTAGCTCCTTCTTTGGACTTTTACCCATCAAAATAAAGAGACCAAATTTGTTTTCCATCGGGTACATGAGACCGTTGCGTAGAAGTTGTGGGCTGTACATATGCTACAATCTCGGACTATTGTTCTGGATTGGTGATAGCTGAATCCTCGGCCATGAAATTGCTAAAAAAGGTGTCCATCCCTTGTACTTTGGGTGAATCAGCAGAAGGTGTAAATGGTTCGTTGGTATCGTTCAAATCTGTGACCATGAACTTAAGGTAGTTCTCACGATTTACCTTGATCTTTTTGGGCTTATCGTTCTCTAGAAGCGATAGATGAGACCAATCTGTCGCGAAATAGCCGTGTAGCTGCTCCAACCAGTCCCTGCTTAAAAATAGACCATACACTTATGGAATATCCACAACAATAATATCAATAACTTGATGAACCTTTGGGTTAGACGATAATCTAATAAGCACATTCTTTAGTTCCCCTATAACTTTAACATTTGTCTGATCAAGTTGTATGATTTTTAAGGTGGAGGGTTCAACTTCAGCATTAATCTTCTGGCATACAGACCATGGCATCACATTGGATGATGCTCTTGAGTCTACCATACAATTGTGCACATTTCTATTAAAGATTTCGAAAGTTAACAAAAATGGAGGTACATTTTTGCGAGTACTAAGAGTGGTAGCTTGTGGCTTTTTACTCGCAGTTTCTAAAGCTACTTTATCTACATTATTTACATTACTTACATTACTTACAGGAAGGCTTCCTTTATCTTGAGGATCAAGATGGTTTTTAGTGGAAGTCTTCTGAGGAACTTTGTTCTGCACAACCTTGTTACCATTAGAATTACCATTTTTTCCATTCTCTGAGATATTCTGTAACATTTTTTGTAGCAGAAATGGAAATTTCAATAAAAATCATAAACAGAAATGTTAGCTCTCAACTTTTTAAGATCTTCAACTACATCATAATCTAATTTGGGGTTCACATTACTCTATTTAGTCTCAATTGGTTTAGATTGCTTTGGAGGCGAAGTTGTAGTGTTTTCGGTAGAAGGTTTGTCGACTGTCTTACTCCTGGTATTATAAGGATGAACTGTCTCAAACTTAGCCTTGAAGATGCTATCCGAGAAGTGTCCAAAAATGTTTGGAGAAGACTCCTCTTCTTGAACTGTCTCTTGTTCAACTACCTCCTCAGGAATCTCAGGAGGCATCAAGTTATCTTGGGCTTCTAGAATTGTTTGAAGGGCGCATTGCAGACTTTCTAGATTAAGGCCTTCGGTGGTTAGAATAGGTCGGTTGGTAGGAAAAGGCTTTTGTAACAGGGGCTTGTAAGATCCTTTGCTCGAAGAAGCTTCTTCAGTCGTCCTTTTTAGGTCTATAACTTGATTTGACAGTTTTTGAACAACTTTAGTTAAGTTTTCTAAATCCCAACTTTCAGGTTGTGTTTTACTTTGAGTAGGTCTGGGGAGGATTTCAATCTTCTTTTTGGAAGAAGAACTAGTATCACTTTCATTGCTAGTAGAGTCTTTAAGAATAAGTATGTCTTTTTCAATCTGGATGGCCTCCTCAAAGGATTCTAACAACGTGTCTTTCTTAGATCGTTTAACCCAAATAGCTATACTTTGATGCAAAGCTTTAGTGTAGTATGCTATTATAAGACTCTCGGCAGGCATGGAATCAACAGGGATTTGATTTTTAAGTGTTAAGAATCTTTGATTAATGTCATTAACTTTTTCTTTTGGGTTCATTCTTAAGCTAGAAAGGTCCATGACTAGGACTTCCAGAGGCTTACCGTATCTGAACTTTTCCAAAAAGTATGACTCAAACTTTTCCCAAGACACGATGGTATGGGGTTGTTGGGAAAAGTACCATGTGGATGCATTTCCCTTGAAAGTATAGGGGAACAACCTACAGACAACGTCTTCATGCTCGACATTGCGAAGTCTTATGGCTAACATAATTTTTTTAATGTGATCTTCTGCGATCTATTTTGAATCAGGGTTAAACTTGGGAAGCCATTTCTCCGGGTGTTTAGGTAAAGGATGTTGAGCTCCAGGTATAGCTACGGCATCCTATTCAAGCCAAGGTCTAGCAGGGTTGTTTTGGTTTTCCATTGGTGTAATGGGTGTGGAAGGCTGAGAAGAGGAACTGCCTTCGTCAGAAGAATCTCCTCCAGAAGAGGCAGGAGATGATGGAGGTGGTGAAGGAGGTATTCCAGATCCTCCTGCAGCAGAATTTAGGGTTGGATATGAAGGATTCACAGTGAGATTAGTGCCTCCTAATTGTTCTATGATATCAGAGAAATCCAGAGGTTGGCCCCACGGTCGATTAGGTTGCCTCAAATGGGCTAAGGCACTATGAGTTCTTATAAGAGATTGACGGACAATCTCTTGTATGTCAGCACCTGTAGGATTAGGGGTTATTGGTTCAACTTTGATCCGTGGATCTTCAATTGAAGTGGTTGTTGTTTGAAGGGGAATATTATCGTTCGAATGGCTTCTAGTCACTATAGGTGAGTGATTAGGTGGTGGAGGAGTTTTGCGACCGCCTCGTGCCATTAATTAATTTCAGGCCCTCCTTCTAGAGCCATTTGTTGACGTGAAAAATTGACCGTCCGTCAACTGGAAGAGTGGAACCGGTCCAGGGTTGTCTAATAAACCAATCCGTTTGGGATGAACCACCCTGACGAGTTTAGCAGCTCTGTTAGCTAATCTAAGTCCTAATAAAACAAAAGAAAACTACTCTAAACTAACTAATCTAACTAAAAATAATAATTAAAACAAACTAATAAACTAATCTAACTAAAACTAACTATTAAAACAAACTAAACAAATCTAACTATTCTATATATACAATCTACTATCTAATACTATACTAACTCTAAGAAATTAACTATCTAACTACTAACATAAATAAATCTTATTCATAGAATGTACAAAATCTACAATTTACATATTTGAATGAAAACCTAAAAAATTCATTAATATTCTGTCCTAAGACAGCGAGACTATTGTTTTTTATTTTTTATAATTTTATGAAAAAGAAATAGACTGAAAACTAACTAAACTAAACAACTAATATACTAATTCTAACTACTAATCTAAACTACAAATATATATAACTAAACTACTTAAATTATACTAACAAATTAAATAAATATCAAACTAACCTGAAGAAACGCTCCAGGTTTGTCCTGTGTGTAATGATTGTCTTAGCTAATTGGAGGGAGGAAACTCGCACTGAATTATCCAAGAGCTTCTCGTAAACAAAAAGATACAGTTCTCTTCAAATATTATTATAGGACAAACAAGAAATAAAAATTACAACAATATTATGATTTATAAATCTTCACAGTGAGATAAACTTATATGCAAAGATCTATATGAAATGATTCAATTAACGAATAAGAGAAATCTGTGATTCATTAACTGAAACCAAGTAATTGTTGTAGTTTTTTAAGAAATTATGAAAGAAATCAGATATGGATAACACATTAATCAAATCATATCATCCTACAATAGATTATGATAGCTAAAGTACTCTATAATCAACTGCAAACTGACATGCATAAACTTGAAACAAAAAATTGATATTATGAAAGTGAAATCTATAGAAAAAAATCAACTCTTGTCTCAGTTTGTATTAGAAATCCATAGCCTGGTTCTCCCACAAGTGAGGATGATCCTTATTACAAAAAATAATAAGTATTTAAAGACCTTCCACAGGGTAAAACATCTCTGTGGAAGTTATCAAAACTGGTTACATAAATCCAGGAAAATATCCCAAGTTTGACTAAACTAACAACCTAAAATAAAACTGTATCAGACAAAATATCTCCTAGATTGCCACAACATGTCCAATGCAATTCGGATGTACCTGAAAGAGGTAAAAAATGGACAAGTTAGGAGGATATTTTGTTAATGAAAATGATAAAAATCTTATTCTATAGTCTAGCTACAGAATCTTTCGATTTTGTAGCTGGTCTAAATCAGACACAAAATCAGCATTAAAATCAACTAAAATCTTTGAAAATACATTCAAACTATCAAAATATATTTGATTGACAAAAGCCTTATTCAAATCGACACTTGTATGCAATTGAATGAACTAAATCAAACGATAAACTAGATAGCTATACTCTGTTTAATTCGTTACCAGTTCAGGTATACAAAATCGTATTGAATAATTGGCAGTAGTGAAATCGATTTATGGATGAATTGAAATCAATAAAAAAAATTCTTCATCTACCCATAGATCACTTCGAATCCAAACCAAATCAACCAGATGATTTTCAAAATTGATTGCACCATATTTAACATAAACAAACAATCCATGCTATTAGCGAATCAAATCAAAACTGGTGTGTAAATTATCTCAAATGAAATCATAACAGGATCAATCAGTTGATGTGTAGGATTTGTCCAATCATTTATTATTTCCAATTGGGGGCAAACACAATCAATTTACAGTCCACAAAATCATTACTTGAATTCCTTTCAAAACGAACTATTAACCGAATTTACTCATGAATTGGACAGAGATAACATAAGTCGATCTGGGTTAACAAACTTGTTTTGAAAATTAAAATCAATAGAGCAGCATGAAGTCTATTTTCAGTACGAATCCAACTCATAAAATCAATCCAATCCAAACAAGAGCGAATCGAACAGTTTAAGTTTGACATTGTGAATCAAAACAGTTTCATGATTTCGGCGAAGATATCTTTTGCACAGGCTAAATGAGAATATCATTTCCATACAAAACATAGTCGTTCTTTCCAAATCGGAGTCAAACAGATTTGTATTCCTGATTTAGAAGATTACATCACATAACATATTAAAATATCATAACAATCAAACTCATGAAACCGTTCCAAAATCACACCATAAAATCAGAGTCGATATAATCCATTCATAACGAAATCATACCGAATCAAAACATGGTCGTGCTCTAATTTTAGCACAAAAATCTCCTGTACAAATACAAAATCCAAGCGAAAGAAAACACCATTGATCACATTAACTCACACCAATAGACAAACGAATCAAATCCAATGAAAACCAATTAATTGCTAAACTGGGCACGATCCAATCGTATAACAAAATCATAACCATATTCGATTTTATGACCGTTTTGATAATCAAATCATGTCAAAGTCATTTCAAATAATAAACAGACTTTTCAAAACTCAAAAATCAATTCACTATATTAATCCAAGCAATTGATAAAACGAAATTGACATCAAAATTCATACCTGGATGATGAGCAGACAACTTGGTCATAACATTTTGGAATTGACGACTGCTGTAGCCGATTCGACATTCCTAAAAATGATGGAACCAATGGTTATATTCTTCTTATCATTAACTCGAAGCTTGTCCCTTTCACTAGTCAACACTGTAACTTGGTTTTCCAACTCTTTGATTTTCGATTGAAGTAAGGGAACGTCTGTATATTATCGTTCCAACCACACATCACACTGGTCACATGATGATTGTCCGGGCTTTGAAATAACAGTCGAGGGTTTGGTAAAATTACTGAGGGTTTCATTAGGTAGCTTAATTCCTGGGTAACTGGGATTGTTCCTTAGGCACGGGGGAAAATTAGAAATGAAATCATAGGGTGGCTCGGAGCACAAACCTTGAGAGTAAGGGTACTCACTAGCTAGGAAGCGTTCGATGTCAGAGTCTGAGTCTTCACTGAGGACTATGGGCTTCTTCTCAGCATTAGGTTCAGGCTTATTTCTAGCCAGTCTCGAGATAAGTCGAGAATTCTTTTTACCTTTGCCATCAACAATAGGGTTACCTTTAACCTTTTTACCCACAGGCTTTTTTATAGCCTTAACCTTGTCTGCTAAGACGTCAGGTAGATCAATATCGGGGTTGACCGAGGGTTTAGGAGAGGGCAGTAGGACATGGAAAGGCATGGGTGGCCCGACCTTAGTTTCACTAACCACAGGCTTGTCAATTTGGACAGGCTCTGTATTAGTAATACCATTTCGAGAGATAAATGCTTGCCAACTATCACCGTGAAGATTTTAGTGGTGAACAACGATGAGTCTGATTAGGATGTGGTGGAACAAGCTACTATCTGCCTTCTCTCTTTTAAACCTTTTAGCCATTTTGTATAGGATACACTGGAAATAAAATGGCATATTCAATGGATAACCCATAAAATTCATTAACAGTCGAAGGTGATAAAGAAAAACTAACCCATACCAACCCTCAAAGGTCACGAATTGTTTAACCACCATCAAAAGATCATGCGGCCTTGGTTTAAGCATGGAAATGGGCATACCTCTGTCATAGGATGTGACCTTTCGTGAGATGAACAGTAGTGGCCATGGAAACTCCTCCACCTTAGAATTTTTAAACCATCGCTGGCCTGTGGTCGCTAATCCTGTGGAAGAACTGATGAACTCTTCACTGATTTCAAGCTAAATGTCACCTATCTTGGCTCTACAGCCATCAAAATTCAGGGTGAACTGTTGTGTAACAAATAGATTAAAACCATCAAACCTCTGTACAAATGTAAGCCAACCATTGTCTTCTAAATATTTCCGAGCATTATCGAACAGTAGCAAGGCTTGACTACCGTTTGACTCAATTCGCACCACCTGTGCCATGGAGAAGAGCACACGGTAATCGATGTGAGCGAGCCAGGGTTTGAATCATAGCATACGCCAGAGCAGAGTATTCACAGGCTTACCCGATGCTAGAGGTGAAACAGGGATAAGGGACGGAATTAATGACATCGTACAAAGGTGGTGGAGCTATTTCTACCCATGTAGAATAGTCATTACCATGGTACAACCGCCAATGCTTATAGCTGTTCAACCCACTATTGTATAGTTTAACAATTATGTCATTTTCCTGACCAATGAAATCAATGGTAAGTGTATTAATCATTCGCGCAAGTAATGGTTATACCATAGCTTTAAAACCAAACACATGAATCGAAACCAATACCAAGTGTATGCCAAAGGTTTTGATAATGCGAACTAGGTGTCATATTAAATGATATATATCAAGGGTTTAACAATGACACCTATGTATTTTTATGAAACCAATGGTCAAGTAGATCAAATCAAATAACATGTAAATCCAATCACCAATGTATCACAACCTCAATCACTCATGAAACCAAATCTCATAATCAATCAAAGAACGTCAAATGAGTATAGATCAAAAGGGTTTTTCCAACTACATAATGATATGTAAAATGTAAACACAATGGGCATATCGACAAAAATGATAACGATAATTCATTGAAGATTTTAATGCGACTTCGAAAGACCAAGTTTTCACGCTTATAGTCGTGAAAACAAAAACGAAGGTAAGTGTGAAAATGGTGCAAAAAATAAAAGTGTCGTTTATTTGAGCAATGCGATGAAAAATTAAGGTTTGCAAAACATCGGTGTAGGCAGCTTATAAGACAGTAGAAAAATGTGAATTGGCTACCAACAAGAACCCACTAGAAGGAAGCACCAACTCCCTAAGAGTTCCAGCACCAACTGGATGGAAGCACCAACTTCCAGTTACACAGGCACTGACCTGCATATCAGAGAACCAATGTTCCCCCTTGCACCACCCTACCACTCTGGTTTTTCTGGCTGCAACCAGATGGAAGCTTCAACTCCCTATGTTCAAGAACTGAATTGAACCTCTAAGGACAACAGTCCTCCCTAGAACCTCCCTACCACCCTGAAATATCAATTTTTCTATATATAAATTTATCACAATGATACAATATTTATCATTGGCTTACGAGGATTATCACTATTCTGCTATGCTGCTCTGCTCTCCTGTATCAGTGTCTCTCTATCTGCATCTTCGTGTGCTTTCTGATCTTCTTTTTTTCTCTACAAGAAAACCTCAACCTTCTTTTGATGTCTCAGTTATGCATCTCTGTTCTTTTCTTCTATTGCGCTTTCTGCTCTATGCACCATATCCCATCTATGCACCATTCCTCTATTGTGTATTTCAGCTGCTTCACATTGCCTCCTTCTACATGCCTGAATCACTCTCAATAGAAACACTCATCTCTTCTCTGTTCTTCATATTTGTTCTCTCTGTGCATCTTCTGCATCCTCTATGCGCAATTCTTCTGCATGCTCTCCCCATGTCGAGTGCTATGCCTGATCATAATTGCAACTCTTCAGCTTCTCTGGCCGTTAAACCCATGTGTCCATCATCACTGGGTGTTATGCTGAGATTCCTTTGCCTGTCTAGTAGTTGAGACTCTTCATCTTCTCTATCATAGTCGATCTCATCCCCTCTGTTGTAGTTACAGGATTCAATGCTCTTCCATCTGTCAATCGCCTCTATGAACAGTCTTCATTCCAATGGCAGATGCCTTGAGACTCTTCATCTCCTTTGGCAATCACACTGAAGTCTCTTTGAGTCCTCTAGCAGAAACCATCAGTGGTTTCTAGAAGTTACAGAGTTAACCTTGAAATGGAGCCTAGCTATGCGATCTCCTTCCACTTACGTGACCATCAACGGTGACCACCGGCTACATCAAGATTTCGACATTTTGGCATTCCTATGGTGAAGAGTTATCTTGACGCTCCATGTCACGATCCCTGAAACTCCGAAAAATAATCTTAGCTGGACTATCTTTGATCATTTCGACATTTCAAATTTCACCATTTTGCGATTCGATATTCCATCATTTCGGCAATTCCATTTGTGAAGTGTTTCGACACTCCAATTCCCGGTATCCGAAACCTACACCAAAAGGTGTTTTTCACATTTCAGCATTTCGCGATTTCGCATGTCATGAATTTTTGTTGCGAGGCATCTTGACTCTCCAAGTCGCGATCTTCGAAATGGATATTATCTTCATGCTAGCTCCTCCCTTGAGCCTTCGTCGATGTGACCATAGGTTATGACTAGGGCCAATATTGAACACGCATTTCGCATTTCACATTTCGGGGTTTCTATGATGAGTCGTCTCAACTCTCCAAGTCCCAAACTCTGAAATGGATCTTGTCTCTTTGAGCTCTTCTCTACAGCTCTTCGACGATGTGACAATCGGTGGTGACCAAGCGCTTATCAATAAAGTGATTTTTCAATTTTTCACTTTGACATTCCTATGATGAAGGGTCTCGACACTCCAAGTCGTGATCCTCGAAATGGATCTTGGTTACACTATCTCCTTCCTTCATCTTCCGCGGATGTGACCAATGGTTGTGACCACAACCTTATTCAAAACTGCATTTCGGAATTTCGCATTTCGGCACTTCGGGACTCTTGTGATGAAGAGTCTCGGCTCTTGACTCCTCCAAATCCTGGTAACCGAAACTCCTGTTGATGTGACTATTTCAGGAATTTCTGCGTTTTTCATTTCGGCACTTCAGGACTCCTGTGATGAAGAGTCTCAACTCTCGACTCTTCCAACTCTCGGTATCTAAAAATCCAGTTGATGTGCCTGTTTCAAGATCTTCAGTATTTCTCATTTTGGTACTTCAGGACTCCTGTGATGAAGAGTCTCGACTCTCCATGCCTCAAACTCTGAAATGGAGCTTGTATCTTCAAGATCTTCTTTATGATGATGTGACCACTGACGGTGACCAAGTGCTTATCCATAAAGTTCTTTCACAATTTCGTATTTCGGCACTTCAAAACTCCTATGATGGAGAATCTTGATTATTGACTCCTCCAACTCCCAGTATCTGAAACTCCCACTGATGTTCCTGTTTCAGGATTTCGGCATTTTTCATTTCGCGATTTTGGGATTCCTGTGAAGAAGAGTCTTGACTCTTGACTCCTATAAATCCCGGTATCTGAAACTCTGGTTGATTTTCCTGTTTCAGGATTTTGTAAGCCCACTTCTCCTATCACTTTAAAGAGAGTGCATGTTCTCCTAGATCCAATGACGGTCGGACCCTGTGCTCGGATCTAATGCCCAAGATATGTCCTCCATATGTGCCCTCAATCTATATGAATTCAGATCTGACGGTCATCAAGAATTCTCAATGGGATCCAATGATCATTGTCGTTTCTCCTCTTGAGTTTACACATCCTCCTGACTTGGAGTAATTTCTAAGTGTCAAAGGCCTCGACCTTTGATCCGTCTAAGATCCTGAGTATGCTATCTCTCTTGAGCTTTGGCAATGAGTTAACCTCATCCCTGGTGCACACCTACACACTGCGTGCGACTCTGCGCTAATCCTCCTGATCTTACGTTGTCCCTGTTTTTCCATCACTTCATACTCTGATCTTGTCATCAATGACAAGCACACTCTCTGGTGCACACCTACATACTGTGTGTGACTCTGCACTAATCCTCCTGAGATTACGTTGTTCCTTTTTTTCCATCGTTGCATACTCTGATCTTGCTATCAATGACAAGCACACTCTGCCTGTAAACATGCCAACAGATGTAGACTGGATTGGAGATCTAGATCGTAGGATATCTACAAGATTGTATGTGTTTAACTTGTTTGGAGGAGCAATCACTTGGATGAGCAAAAGAGAGGTTGTAGTGGCACTTTCAACTACATAAGTCGGATACATGGAAACCACTCATTTAAGTAAGGAAATAGTATGGTTACAAAGATTGTGTTCAAGTATGGGGTTGGTACAGTAAGCTGTAAGGATATATTACGACAATGAGAGTGCAATTTTTCTGGTGAAGAACTTGGCTTATCAATCAAAGACAAGGCATATTGATATTCAATATCACTTTGTGAGAGACATGGTTGAAGAAAAGAAAGTGTTGATGATGAAGGTGGACACTTTGAAAAATGTTGCAGAATCATTAAAAAAATCAGTGAGCACTGAGAATTTCTCGTGGTGTAGAGGATCCATGGGCATTGCTACCCTAGATTGTTGACTATGTAACCCTATAACCCCCTATATGCAAAGAAAACAACAAGTGGGAGAATGTTGGGTATGTGTTATATTTTTTGCATGACTAGCTCTAGTGATTTCTACATTGCACTAGGTGTGAAGGGGCGTGATATCCCCCTTGCATGGGGGTTCGGGGGAAATTCCCCCACAAAATGTTTATGGTCTAGGGAAACATGTCTCATTTTTGCCTTGTTTTTCATGTCACCTTGATTTTCATGTCCATTGTTGGATGGTTTTTAGGAACATCGTTTTTTACAATGGTTTTCTATTTCTGGTTAAGGAATTAGGGTTTTTTACTAATCCAGGTCATTGAGCTATGTTTTTGGATGTCGCTAGCTCCTATATGTATATTTTATTGTAAACAATGTATCACTATGAAGGAATTTAGAATATGTTGGTTTTCTCGGTTTGGGTTTCTAAGGGAAAAATCTCTATGTAATGTGTGTATTTACCATTGTATATTTTTTGTTCTTTTATTGAAAATCTATTTGCAGTAAAATATTGTAGAAGTTTCAAATCTACAATAACTTGGTTTCCTTGAACTTATATTAGTCGTCTTCTATAATAATTAAAAAAAACAAGAGTCGTCACATACATAAATTCTGAAATAGTTTTACAAGATAATATTTTGATGTGTGTAATGAAATAGTATAGCCCAATGTGATCAACATACCTACATGCATCGGTGCTCATTACTTCATATTGTGCACCACCTAATTCGTATGCATATGATATTTTTTTTTTACTAGCGGAATCAACAACTAGTTGGGCATGTACTCACATTACATGTGGTTGTGTTATCCGAATGCTACCACTATAACCTCCGGGTGTGCCCATTATACCCCATACGTGACACAAAAGGTGAGATGGCATTTTTAACTAGTGACTTCACATAAGGGAGTGTCCTAGAAATACACTCCATCAATGACTTCCCTACACCTCGGGGGATTAAAATTGAAGACATGGGGATGGGATTTGATCCACTTATATGTGCACGGGTCACGAAACCATTTAATATAATATCTCTAGGTGAAACCACACATTTTACCACTACCGCAAGGTCTCCCCATGACTCTCGACCAGGATCTCATTGGAATTGAACCTTACTCAACGGTTAAAAACTCTTTGCTTCCCACCATTGGATACAACCCCTTTGGACTATATGCATATTATATTAAAATAATTAGTAATTATATTTTAAACTAATTGATGTTGTTGATAGAAATATGAGCACCGGTGTGACATTTTAGTACTGTGTGCATCACACACCATGAAAAAGTTGTTTGAAAAAAAAATGATAGCGACAAGGTTTGGGATTTAATACAATGAGCTATACCATTGCAATGGATATTAAATTCCCCATACACAACTTAAAAAAACCCTATAAAAATATATAGCTTATAAAAAATAAAATCCCCTTGTGAAATTGATGCAGGAGCATCATCATCAAGCACATGTAGAGGGACAACTCAACACCTTAACACGCCTTTGAATCAATTCATAATCTTAACGTTGTAGTTTCCTGCAAATCTTTTTTGAACTAATTGAAAATGGAATAAGACCAAAAACTTGGGAGCTACATGATAACGAGTGATCTGGGAGTTTCACTCCTAGACTTTAATGTAACGGAACTTAAGTAGTAGTTAGTTTTTTTTTCCAAGAATACGAGTAGTCGGAGGGAACCCTAGAAACCCTTTGGGATAAATAGAGGTGTTGTATGCCCGAATGAGGCTACTGCAAAATAGTAGGAGATTTTTGTGATTTAGTTGTTGCTGAGTTTTTATTATTGTTTTATCATAGTTGTAGGCATTTACATTTTGAATGAATATATCAAAGGAAAATTGATCCAATGCATGGTGTTGCTACTGTTCAGAGTTCCTTGTTATTTTCTATTTTCTTGAATGAATGAGTTATTTTATTGAGTATAGGAAACTGTGAGGTATTTGAATAATTTTCAATTGTTTCTCTTTACTAAGTTCATGCAAGGTGTGCATACATTCTACAAGGAGTGCATTGACAAAGTCTATTTCGACTCAAAAGATCATAATAGATAGCATGAAGCTTACATTTGGAAGGAGTGAAAAGAGATTGTTGCAAGGCGTGCATAGTCGTCCACAAGAAGCTAAGTCTTGCATAAGAATTTGTTGCAAGGCATGCACAAATCCAAAAATTTTACTAAGTGTCGAGAAATCTGGACTGCGAAGCACAAGGAGTGCATAGATAGTTTTCGTTTGGAGAACCCACTAAGTCTGAACTTTGTCGAAGATTCTGAGTTCGCAAGGAGTGCATCAGAGTCAAGCTTAGGATAGATAGTGACAAAGATTCAATAGAAAGGGAGAGATTTGTTGAAGGTTGCAAGGTAACGGTTGAGATCCCTTCGAAATAAGTTGGGATCATTGATGGTCATTAGATCTCGAGAAGGTGTGAGGATTTTATGCCTTGAATTCCTTTGGGCTTCACATGTTTGGAGGTTTTTGTTTGCGAAGGAAGCAAACTTTTTGAAGTTACAAAACTCATAGTCCATATGGACCATAGATCCATTCATAGGAAGTGAGATCATTCGATACCGTCATATCTAGGAAAAGTTACGCGGTTGTTAGCCATGAGTTCCTTCAAATATTTGTGGATTAGAGGATTCAAAATATCGTGGATTCAAGACTCCCAAAATTCCAAAGTAGCAAAATGCGAAGAGATCGTCATTGTTGATTATCAGAGGGAGCGTGAACCATAGATCTGATTCTAGTTAACTTCGTTAGTTTGGAGTTCACGTAAAAGGAGACCATCTTCACCCAAGGAGACTAAGGTCCAAAATCGTGAAGCGCCAGGAGGTTAGCCTTGGGTCATAGTCTGAAGACGAGTGAAGGAGAGGGACTAGCGGAAAGGATCTAGTGCCCAAAGTTCTGAGCCTACAGAAGCGCTAAGGAAACGACCCATGGGTTCCATAATATCTGTGCTTAAGGGGGAAAAGGGGACCTGTGTGGATTTTTTCAGATCCATTGAAGGTCTGAAAGAGATAATCCAACTTAAGAGATAATATCCTTGACTGGGAGGTCGTGAATCCCCGAGGAGGGAGAGTGGGTCTGCGGCAGGGGGTATCAGAGCCTGAAATTGTTTTCGGGTAGAGAAAACGAGCTCGAGGTTGTACTATGTATGTTAGAAACAATAGGAAAAATTCCACTAATGAGGCATGTGGAGCCGCCTATAGCCAATCGTGTTGTAGAAAGAGAAATGAGAGAGATTTGTGCAAGATTAGAGGCGATGGAGGAAGCGTAGAGGAGAGAACTTGATGTTGGGGACATCAGTGAGGCAGAAAGTGAAGAAATAGAAGTTGAAGAAGCTGCAGGGGAAAATTTTTCTGAGGAATGCTTTCTGAGAGAAGTTGTTAAATTGGGATCTAGAGAAAAGATAGAAATCCCAATGTATGAAGGAAATTTGGATGTTGAAGAGTTGCTGGATTGGATAAGATCCATGGACAAATATTTAGACTATGAAAATTTTGATGAGGAGAAGAAGGTGAGACATGTTGTCACCAGGCTAAAAGGACATGCAACACTATGGTGGCATGAACTATAAGCAGAGAGGAGAAGCAAAGGAAAAAAAAATATAAAGAATTGGGACATAATGAGAACCAAGATGAAGGATAAATTCATACCCAAATATTATCAAATAAATTTGTTTAGAAAGTTGTAGAACCTGTGATAGAAGGGTATGATAGTGAAAGAGTACACAGAGGATTTCTACAAGATGAATATCAGGAATGGACAAAGAGAGAAAAATGAATACAAATTTTCCAGATATATAAATGGTTTGAGATATGAAATCCAGGATGAGATAAACATGATGTCAGTAAGGACAGTAGAGGATGCTTATCAGATTGCACTGAAAGTAGAGGAGAAGTTGGCCATACAACAAATCCAGTGTGGAAGAGGTAGAATCCCAAACAAAGGAAAGGAAGTTTCCCATGAAAAGGCACAAAAAACCAAAGACGAGACTGAGAAACCACATAGTCACTCAGAAACAGGAGGAAGTTCCCGAGGGAGACAAAGTGGTGGAATAAGTTCTTCTAGAGGAAGAGGAAGAAGTAGAGGAGAGATAAGATGTTATGCCTGTGGAAAGACATGACACATGTCTTGGGAATGTCCTGAGAAGAAGAAAGAAGGAGGTGAAGTTCACATTTTAGAGGCTCAAAAGATGAATGTTGACGCAGAGGGAGAAGAAGATAGAAGATATCTGATGTTGAGGAAGGTTCTCTTGAAGCCAGAACCAGAAGTTGAAAAACCAGTGTAGTGGAACAGTTTATTCAGGACAACTTGCAATACTAAAGATAGAGTATGCAAGGTGATAAATTATAGTGGGAGGAGTGATAACTTAGTATCCACAAAGATGGTGGAGAAATTGGAGATGGAGACAAATGCACACTCGAAGCCATATAAAGTCTCATGGTTGCAGAAATGACACTAGGTAATGGTCACTAAACAATGCCTCGTTGAATTTAAAATAGGAGGATATAGAGATGAAATTATGTGTGAGGTGATTCTCATGGATGTATGTCATGTTTTGTTGGGAACACCATGGTAGTTTGACATAAATTTCATTCATTACGGGAGAAAAAATACTTATACTTTGGAAAAGAATGGTAGAACACACATGTTACTTCCAATAGAGGAGAATAAAGTTAAGGAAGACGCTAGAACAAGCATACTTCTCATGAGTGGGAAGGAACTCTAGAGTGAAGTCAAGAAGGAACATGAGATGCAGTTTATTGTGTTGAGGAAACCCTGAGTTTTCCTTACAAGTACTTTGATTAATGATTACCTAAATAAGTTCAGGAGCTATTGGATAATTTTTCTAACAGAGTAGTGGATGAGTTTCCTAACTCATTTCTACCCATCAGAAGTATCAACCATAATATTGATTTGATACCATGAGAAAGTTTGTCATACAAAGAAACATACAGATTGACACCTCAAGAGAATGAGGAGATAAGGAAGCAAGTCCAAGATTTATTGGACAAGGGTTTGGTTAGAGAAATCTTGAGCCCATGTGCAGTACCAACTATGTTGAGTCCAAAAAAGGATGGAGGATGGAGAATGTGTACATACTCAAGATCCATAAACAAGATCACCATCAGGTATATATTTACTTTTCCAAGAATGGATGACTTAATGGATTGTTTAAGTGGAGATTTTTTTTTTTCAAAGATAGATTTGAAAAGTGGATATCACCAGATAAGAATGAGAGAGGGTGATGAATGGAAAACAACCTTGAAGACAAATGAAGGGTTGTATGAGTGGCTTGTTATGCCATTTGGATTAACAAATTCCCCAAGTAATTTTATGACACTAATGAATGAAGTATTGAAGTATTTCATTGGTAAGTTGTGATTGTGTATCTGGAAGATATACTGGTCTTTAGAAAAACTAAATAAGATCATTTGAGACATATGACATTGGTGATGAGGAGACTACAACAAGAGAAGTTGTTGATAAATACGAAGAAGTCCTCTTTTATGAAGACATAACTCATTTACTTTTGTTTTGTGATCTCTTTAAATGAATTGAAGATAGAGACAGAGAAGGTGAAAGAAATCAAAGAATGGCCATCACCAAGGAGTATATTTGAGGTGAGAAGATTCCATGGATTACCAAGTTTCTATAGGAAGTTTGTTAGAAATTTTAGTGGAATTTGTGCACCAATATTGGACACAGTGAAGAAGAGGCACAAGTATTTTAAATGGACAAAATATACCAATAGGATCTTCGATATGTTGAAGGAGAAGATAACAGAACAACCAATTATGGTCTTGCCAAATTTCAGGAAGAAATTTCAAGTGATATGTAATGCAAGTGGAGTTGCAATTGGAGCAGTCTTGAGCCAGGAGAATAAACATGTTGCATATTTCAGTGAGAAGCTGAATGAGACTAAGGAAACATACTCCACATATGATAAATAATTTTATTCCATAATTCAAGCCTTGAAGAAATGGAGGCACTACCTTATTCCAAAGGAATTTGTCTTGTACAACAACAACCAAGATTTATAATTCATAACCAGACAAGAGAAGTTATATCAGAGACATGCTAAGTGGATATAATTTATGCAAAATTTCACTTTTGTCATTAAACATATTTCTGGTAATGATAACAATTTTTTTGATGCATTGAGCATGAGATGTCTGATTCTACAGGAATTTTAGGTCAAGACCTTAGGGTTTGAACACCTTAAGGATTTGAATTGTGAAGATCCATATTTCAAAGAAGAATATGAATCCTATGCAAATCATGTGCTCAGAGACAAAAGCCAGTGGATAGAGTATATGATTCAAGATGGATTTATGTTTAAGGGTTGCCAATTGTGCATACCAAGGTGCTCGAGGAGAGAAAATATGCTGAAGGAAAAACACAGTGGAGGTCTAGGAGGAAATTTCGGCCATGAAAAGACATTTGCACAGTTGAACAATTCATACTATTGGCCAGGTATGAGAGAATAAGTGAATACATTTCTGAACAAATGTAAGATTTTCTAGTATGCAAAAGGAAAGAAACATAAAAATGGATTGTATCAGTCACTGCCTATCCCACATAGGCCTTGGGACGCACTAAGCATGGATTTTGTGTTGGGGTTTCCAGGGACACAAAGGGGAAGTGATTCCATATTTGTTGTGGTTGATATATTCTCAAAGATGACACACTTTATCCTATGCCAGAAGACAAATCATGCAACACACATTGCAAATTTGTTTTTCAAGGAAGTTGTGAGACTTCACAGGTTACCCAAGAGTATTGTCTCAGATAGGGACACTAAATTTTTTAGTCATTTCTAGAGAACATTATGGAAGAAGTTGAGGACACAAATATATTTTAGTTCAACATATCACCCTCTAATAGATGGATAGATAGAGGTGGTAAATCAGAGCTTGGGAAATTTGTTGAGAAGTTTGGTCACTAAACATCATAACCAATGGGATCAAATTTTGTCACAAGAAGAATATGCATAAAAGGACTCAGTGAACAGAAGTACAGGAAAGATTCCATTCCATATAGTGTACATAATGAATCCAAGAGGAGTATCCAAATTGAGATATATGGAGTAGAGTGAATTCAGAAGCGCTGGAGTAGAAGACTTCGCTACATAAATGTAGAAGCTTGATAATCAAATCAAGGGTAGATGCCGAACATAAATGAAGAATATAAATGCATAATTGATCAACATAGGAGAGAATTTCAGTTTGAAGTGGGAGATCAAGTCTTAGCACACCTACAAAAGGAAAGGTTCCCAATGGGGTCATACAACAAGATGAAGCTGAAAAAGATAGGACCATGCAAGATCCTAAAGAAATTTGGTACCAATGCTTATGAGATAAAGTTTCAAAAGGATGTGGTCATATCACCCATATTCAACGTTTCAAACTTGTATCCTTACAGGGAAGACGATGCTAAAGAATCAGAAGATTAGAAAGAGATTCAGTGGGAGAAGCAGATGCCTATAATAGAAAAACCACATATGGAGAAGATCATTGATCAAAGGATTGGCAAGAAGACCAAGAGAAATACATACCTTGAGTATTTGGTAAAGTGGAAGGGGCACCCAATAGAAGATGTCAGTTGGGTAAGTGAAGTTGATATCTAGAAAGCATGGAAATTCAGTGCAGGATCTCATGGACAAGAGACCATGAATTTTTTTCCAAGGGAGTATGATACAGGAGCATCGTCAGAAAGAACATGTGTAGGGACAACTCAGCGCCTTAGCATGCCTTTGAATCAATTCAAAAACTTAACATTGGATTTTCCTGCAAATATTTTTTGAACTAATTGAAAATGGAAGAAGATCAAACGCTTCAGAGCTGCATGATCATGAGTGATCTAGGTGTTTCATTCCTAGAATTTAATTTAACAAAACTTAAGTAGTAGTCAGTTATTTTTTTCTGAGAAGATGAGTAGTCAGAGGGAACCCTAGAAAACCTCTGGGATAAATAGAGGTGTTGTATGCCCAAATGAGGCTACTGCAAATTAGTAGGAGATTGTTTTGATTTAGTTGTTGTTGAGTTTTTAGTATTGTTTTATCATAGTTGTAGCCATTTACATTTTGAATGAATATACCAAAGGAAAATTGATCCAATGCATGGTGTTGCTACTGTTCATAGTTCCCTGTTATTTTTTGTTTTCTTGAATGAACGAGTTATGTTATTGAGTATAGGAAACTGTGAGGTATTTGAATAAGTTTCAATTGTTTCTCTTCATTGAGTTGATGCAAGGTGTGCATACAGTTCGCAAGGAGTGCGTTGATGGAGTCTATTTCGACTCAGAAGCTCAAAATATATATCATTAAACTTCCATTCAAGGAGTGCAAAGAGACTATTGCAAGGTGTGCAGAGTCGGCTACAAGAAGCTAAGTCTTACGTAAGAATCTGTTGCAAGGCATGCACTGATCCAAAAATCTAACTAAGCATCGAGAAATCGGGACTGGAAAGTGCAAGGAGTGAGTAGAGAGTTTTCTTTTGGAGAACCCACTAAGTTCAAACTTTGTCAAATATTTTGAGTTCTCAAGAAATGCATCGAAGTCAAGCTCAGGAGAGATAGCAACAAAGATTCAATAGAAAGGGAGAGATCTATTGAAGGGTGTGAGGTAATGGTTGATATCCCTTTGGAAGAAGTCGAGATCACTGACGATCGTTAGAACTCGAGAAGGTGCAAGGAGGTTACGCCTTGAATTCCTTTGGACTTCACATGTTCAGAGGTTTCTATTTGCGAAGGAAGAAAACTTTCCAAAGTTACAAAACCCGAAGTCCATATGGAATGTATATCCATTTAGAGGAAGTACAATCGTTCCTGACTGTCGGATCTAGGAAATGTTACATGATTGTTAGTCGTGAGTTCCTTCAGAGATTGGTGGATTGGAGGATTTGGAATATCGAGGAGTCAAGACCCCCAAAACTATGAAGTTGTGAAATGTGAAGAGAATGTTTTCATTGATTATTATAGGGAGTGCTAACTATAGATTTGGTTCCAGGTAACTCCGTTGGTTCAGAGTTCATGTAAAAGGATACCAAATGCACCCAAGGCTATTGAGGTCTGAAATCACGAAGTGCCAGGAGGTTAGCCCCGGGTCATAGCCTGAGGACAAGTGAAGGAGAGGGACTAGCGGAAAGGAGCTAGCTCCAAAATTTTCGAGCCTACATAAGAACTAAGGAAGGTGTTGATTAAGGATGGTTGTCATTGATGTCAACCCTTGAAGAAAGTTGGAGAACTCAAGTTTGGGTAATGAACCCAAGTTTGTTTGATGGATAATGATATGAGTTTTGATATATTTTCAGGTAATACTATTCTATATGGATAGTACATGCCATTACATTTCTAGTGGTATGTGGAACGTCACATAACTCCTCACGGTTAGAGAGTTATGGTCATGTGAAGTTGGAGAACCTTCATGAGTCATCTAGAAGCCCCAAAAGGTCAAAGTAGTCAAAGTGGTTTAAGCGTTTTTTAGAAGGTAAATAATAAAGTGAAGTGATGAGTGTACTATAATTCAAAGTGAATACAAAATAAATTATTTAAATAGCAAAGTTAATGGAGAAATTACTAAGTTAACAGGTGGTTAGAAGTGGGTTAGCCCTAAAATAAGGAAAGTGGTTTAAGATGGTTAGAAGGTAACCCCTTGAGGTGAAGTGAAGTGATGAGTGTACTATAATTCAAAGTGGATACAAAATAAATTATTTAAATAATAAAGTTAATGGATAAATTTCTAATTGGACAAGTGGTTAGAAGTTAGTTAACCCTAAAATAAGGAAAGTGGGTTAAGATGGTTAAAAGGTAACCCCTTGAGGAAGCTACATGAAAGTATAAATAAGAGGCAATGCTCTCTCATTTTAATCACACTTGAGAATATTGAATATATATAGGTGACTGAGGTAACCAAAGGATATCTTAGCCAAATTTCAGAGAGAAGGTGAAGTAAAGAAGGCCAAAATTCAAGGGAGGATAAATTCTTTTGATTATGTTTTCTAAGGTATGTTATTTACAGGTCATCTCACCATTTTCGCTATAACATTTTTTTTAGAATGATTGAGACCATGAAATTGAGAGGCCATTGAGAAAACATATCCAAGTAGTTTTGGTCTGAATTTCATCTTGTGGTTTGTTGAATTTTTTGAGTTACACTCCGTCGAAAATAGGGTTTGTGGCTAGTCCTGAAACTATTCTAAAACAACTATTTTAGGTAAAAACGTCATAACTTCTTCATAACAGATCCAAATTAAGTAAGACAAAAAATTTTGGTTAGAGCCCATTCTGTATTTTGTGTAAATTTTTTAGATCCATACAACAAATATTTAGTGCGGGGCACGCTCTACAAGTTCGCTCTCTAGAATAAGCTAGAATTCAACAAGGTATGTCATTTTTGCTATAAATCCTTTTTTGAGAGGTTCCCAAGTAGTGAAACCTAGAGGAATTGCATAAAACACACTGAAGAACATTTTGTACTATTTTCATATCTTTATTCATTACAGGTACATCGTTATGATTATTTCAAGTTAGGGTTGTTGACTAATCCAAAACTAGTCATGTGAGACTAAAGAAAAGTTTAATGAAAATGCTAGTCTCTTGTTGTTAAAGTTAAGGAAGGTTTGTAGGTATGTGATCATATACACTAGGTCTATTACATAGTTACAAATTAGATTTGGATTATGAAATTGGTGAGGGATTTTGGTTGAGGTACATGTTGGGTACATGGTTGAGGCAAGTAGTTGATGAGTTGGCACATACATGAGGTGTATAGTTGATGATGTTGGTACATATTGATGAGTCATAGTTTATGAGTAGTTGATACATAATTGGTACATACTTGGTACATGGTTGGATGCACTTGTTTATGGTACAATTTGATTACATGTTGTTTGTTATAGGTTGGTGCATGGTTGATGCACGTTTTTATGGTATAGATTGATTATAGGTTGATTCATGGTTTATGCATGGTTCAAGTTTATTGGTATAGGTTGTATGGTGCAATTTTATTGGTACAGGTTTATAGAAGTATATCTCAAAGTGATAGTGTTACAAGGGTTCAATCATTCTACTTATACGTCAGGGCAGTTGGACGGGGCAAGGATAGGTGGTTGTATCCACCTTGTGGTTGTAGTCGAAGAACATAGGGGGTTGTAGCCTCCTTCTTGTTGTAGCCGGAGAATTAGGGAGTTGGAGCTTCCCTTAGGTTGTAGCCTAAGAAACTAGGGGGTTGGATCTTCCCTCAGGTTGTAGAATGAGAAAATAGGGGGTTGGAGCCTCCTTCCAGTTGTAGCTAGAAAACAAAGGAAGTTGGTGCTTCCAATGAATGTAATTCTTCAAGACATATAAGAAAAATCATTATGTGGTTTTCTCCCACTTTGTGTTTCCACGTGAAACATGGGTGTACTGTGTATGTGTATGAATGTTCATTTGTTTATTGCTTATTTACTTTGTATTTATTGGATGATAATGCTACATTTATATAACACTTGTATTATATGGTTAAAAAGGATTATTTGTCTATTACTTATTCATCCCCCCTCTCAGTAATTCAACAACTGGTATCAGAGAAGGTTCCTTCAGAAATCAGTTTAACCACTGAAAGGTAGATCATGGAGAGCAACAACTTGTATAAAAATGGAATACCATAGTTTGATGGACAAAAGTATGAATTTTGGAGCATAAGGATGAAGACATATATACAGGCACAGGGATTTGAAATTTGGAAATCAATTGTAGATGGATACACCGTACCAGCAGTTTCGCCAAGAAATGACAAAGCAATGAAACTCGGTCAGAATAATTCCAAATCCACAAATGCACTTATGAATGGTCTTGGTGAAACAATATTCACCGAAGTTTCACATTGTAAATCCACTAAAGATATTTGGGACAAACTTTGAAATATTTATGAAGGAGATTTAAAATTCAAAGAAGAAAAGCTTCAAACTTACAGATGTTAGTTTGAACAAATAAAGATGAAGGAATATGGGAATATATCATCTTACTTCTTATGAGTCGATTAAACAGTGAATGCAATCATGGGATTGGGAGAAGAAATTCAAGAATCTTTAACTGTTCAAAAGGTACTAATATCTTTTCCTATGAGATTTGACCCTTATAAGATATCATCACTAGAAGAAAAAAAAAATCTAAACTCAATAATCATGGATGAACTACATGGAATATTCACAGCATATGAAATGAGAACTGAACAAGAAAATCTAGATGTAAAAGAAGAAGCCTTCAAAGCATCCAAAAGATCCAATAAAAAGGGAACGAAAAAAGAAAAAAAACATAGCAGCAATAGTGACGTCTTAGTAGATGATGAAGAAGTGGCCAACTTTGTCAAAAGACTGAACAAGGGAACTAATGATAGGGATAGAGGTAAGCTTCCTTTAATTTGTTTTAATTGTGATGGTATTGGTCATTTTTCTAACAAATGTCCTCATAAGAAAAAGATAAATGATCAAGGTTACTCAAAAAACATACAAACATATAAAGCCAAAAGAACCACAAAGAAATTTTTCAAGAAAATCTTATGCACCAAAGAAGACATCTCATCATCAGATAAATATGAAGTCAGTGATAGTGAGACAGAAAGAGTTCTATTCATGGCAGTAGAAGAATTTGATAAATAAGACTATAAAGAATAATATGAAGAAGACGAAGAATAATATGAAGAAGACGAAGAAGAAATTGAAGAGGCAGAAATTGACTACCGAGAGGAATTATTGAGTGCCATAAAATTTATCAGAAGAGACAAGAGAAAAAAAAAGAAGCTACAAGTGGAACTAGACAACAAATAAGACACTCAAGAATTAGAACAAATGATCACAAATTTTAAGGTTCAAATTGAAGAAGATAAAAAAATTGAAGAAGCACTCAAAGAACAACTAGAAGGAAGAGACAAGATCATTGAAAATTTGGAAGTAGAGATTGTCACATTAAGAAAGGATCTTCAAAAGAAAAATATGCAGAACAACTCAAAAGTTTTGAATGACATTATTAGCAGTCAAATTCCTAATCATGACAGGTACAGACTTGGATACAATCAAACAGAAAAGGGATCAAGCTCCAAAACAAGAGAACAAGAAACATATCCAAAAATCTAGGCAAAAACAATCAAAGGGGATAGGAAGGTCTAAAGAGAAAATTACAGGGACACTCCTCCACTGAGAAGATTCATATTTCAGAATCAACGACTAACAGAAACAGATAGGTATCATGAATAAGAAGGATTCATAAGATCACGTCCTTTCAGAATATCTTCAACTCCTAGGTATCAAACTATCCTTTTTGGTTTATGTTATGCATGTAATAATTTTGGACATAAAGCTATGAATTGCAGAGATAACAACATAAACATAAACAAATTTGAAATCCATACACAAAAGGGTTATCCAAGAAGGCTTAATGAAACACAGAGAAGAAGCTACAACATGTTTGAATCATTAAGCACTGATGTGGAATGCTACAAGTGTAACAACTTTGGAAACATGGACAAAGATTGAAGAATGACAATCCCTCCTAGAGAACCACAACAGAACAACAACAATCACAGATAGGAACCTCAGAAAAGGACATGGATAAGAAAGAAGGATTAGTACAACAATGAAGAATGCACACTCGCTCTACAAGCTAAGAAGAAGAAACATGGTAGGTATGTTTCCAGTGGATGTTCAAAACACATGATAGGTGATAGAGACATGTTTCTTAAATTAATAAAGGAAATAGATGGATCAATCTCCTTCAAAAATGATGATTCAGCTAAAATCATTGGAAAAGGCACAGTCAGAATTGGGGACAAGAATACGAAAGAATAAAATGTTATACTAGTAGAAGATATGAAACACAATCTTCTAAGTGTGATTCAAATGTGTGACCAAGGTCATAAAGTTACTTTTGATTCACAAAAGTGAGAGATAAGAAAAGAAGTTTCAGGAAAATTGATTGCTACAGTTGCAAGAACTTCAAGCAACATATATGTGCTAAGTGAAATTGGAAATGAAAAGTGTTGTCTAGGAAAGGAAGATGAAATTTGGCTATGGCACAAAAGAATGTGTCAAATACATTTTGATAACCTTTTCAAAGTCAGGAAAAGAGAATAATTCAGAGAAATTCCCCAGATCACGAAACCAACCAACACTTTATGCAAGCATTGTCAACAAGGAAAGAAAACAAAGATCATGTTCAAATCAAAGGAATATTCAACAACACAACCACTGGAAATTGTGCATATGGATCTAGTTGGAACAACTACAACAAAGGGTTTAAAAGGTGATAAATACTTTATGTTATTAGTTGATGATTATACAAGAATGACTGCAGTTTTCTTTCTCAAGAATAAGTCAAGAAGCTTTTGAAAACTTCAAGATCTACAAGGAAATGGTTGAAATGAAATGGATTCAAAAATCAAATTCTTGAGATATGATAATGGAGGAGAGTTCACTTCAAAATAATTTATGGACTACTGCAGTATTCATGGAATAAAAAGACAATTCTCTGTTGCTAGGAAACATCAACATAATGGAGTTGTTGAAAGAAAGAACATGACAGTACAGAAAATGGATCGAACGATGCTAATGGATTCCAAATTGATAGATATTTTTTGGACATAGGCAGTGCATACAAGAACTCACATTCAAAACAGAGTAATGGTCAGAAACAACAATGGCAAAACTCCCTACGAGCTATGGAAAGGAAGACCAACAAATGTGAAGCACTTTAGAGTTATTGGAAGAAAATGCTACATCAAAAGAGAAGATGGAAGAATGAGCAATTTTGACTCTTGTGTGGAAAAATGAGTACTTGTTGGTTACTAAATTACA
Source organism: Picea glauca (assembly GCA_000966675.3). Lineage (NCBI taxonomy): Eukaryota > Viridiplantae > Streptophyta > Pinopsida > Pinales > Pinaceae > Picea > Picea glauca. The sequence continues at coordinate 467,856 of JZKD02S1736448.1, read as the reverse complement.
AGGAAAACATATAAGTGTTACAACCTGAGATTGAACAAAGTTACGAAAAGCATCAACGTAACAATTGATGAAACAAGTAGACAAGAATTAAAGGAAGAAGAGAACGAATCAATGGAAAAAATTTACGAAGAAGAAACAAAATATGAAAAAGAAGTAGAAGAGGAAGATGAAGAGGATCCAACAGAAGTAGAAGAGAAAGTTCAGCAAGTGCCTTCAAAGACACCTAGTAGACGAGTACATAAGAATCATCCTTCAGATCAGATTATTGGAAACAAAGATACAGGAGTTGAGACTAGAAGAAGAATCTGTTCACCAGAACAAACACACCTAGCACTCTCATCTATGATTGAACCAACTTGTTTTGAAGAGGCCAACAAGGATGAATTTTAGAATAAGGCCATGGATGAAGAATTGGATCAAATAGAGAAAAATGACACTTGGGAATTGGTTCTAAGACCAAAGGATAAGAATGTGATCGGAACAAAGTGGGTATACAAGAATAAATTGAATGAAGATGGACATGTTACAAGGAACAAAAGCTATATTGGTATGTAAAGGATATGCACAGGTTGAAGGAATCGACTTTGAAGGTACATTTGCCCCAGTTTCCAGAATGGAAGCAATCCAATTGATTTTAGCTTATGTATACTTCAAAAATATTAAAGTGTATTAGATGGCTGTAAAATCAACTTTTCCTAATGGGGAACTTGAAGAAGTCTACATTGAACAACTAGAAGGATTATAGTTGTCAGAGAACGCAAATTATGTGTGTAAATTAAAGAAGTCCTTGTATGGTCTAAAATAGGCTCTTAGAGCATGGAACTCTAGGCTGGATAAATATCTACACTAGGAAGAGTTCAGAAAAGGAAGTGCAGACAACAAACTCTACATCAAGGTAAGTCAATATAGTATTTTATTAATTGAAGTTTATGTTGATGATATTATTTTTGGTAGTGATGATGATAGGTTAAGACATAAATTTGCAAAGGATATGAAGAATGAATTTGAAATTTCATTACTTGGAGAAATATCCTTCTTTCTAGGATTTCAGGTATGTAAAAGAAACCAAGAAATTTTTACTTCTCAAACCAAGTATATCGGAGAAATGCTAAAGAGGTTTGGAGTAGAAGATTGCAAACTAGTTATCACTCCCATGAAAACAAGTTGCATGTTGAGAAAAGATGACGATTCAAAGTCTACAGATCAAAGGCAATACAAGTCAATGATTGGTAGCCTACTATATGTGACAACATCCAGACCAGATGTAATGTAGGTAGTTGGAAAAGTGGCACAATTTCAAGCAGAACCAAAGGAATCACATGTATTAGCAGTGAAGAGGATTTTCAAATATCACAAAGGAACAAAAGAGTTTGGATTATGGTATCCAAAAGGAAAGGATATATCACTTATTTCCTATGCAGATGCAGACTAGGCAGGTTGTATTGATGACCGAAAAAGAACCAGTGGAGCAGCGTTCTACTTGGGTAAGTTTTTAGTATCATGGCTAAACAAGAAACAATCATTAGTATCTTTATCTACAGTCGAGGCAGAGTATATTGCGACAACAACATATTGTACACAGGTTCTTTGCATGAAACAAACTCTGATAGATATACAGGTTGAATATGATGATCCCATTCCAACCTATTGTGATAATACAAGCGCCATCAGTATCTCAAAGAACCTGATGATGCACTCCAAGTCGAAGCACATTCCATTCAAGTATCACTTTCTATGGGACCAGGTTGCAGAAAAGAACATTAGAGTTGAGTATGTGGGCACAAAAGAATAAGTGGAAGACATATTTACAAAACCACTTCCATGGAAATCCTTTGAGTATCTTCGCCAGTGACTTGGAGTTATTTCTACTCCAAAATGTCTTCTTTTGAATTCTTGTCTTATATGTCTTATATGTCTTATATGTACATGATGAAGCACTATAAAGAGGACAGTTTAGTTAAGGGGAGCAACCTCGGATGGAAAAACACCTTTGTTATTGATTACACACGAGGAGAGATTTATCATATGTAGAGGACAAAGGCATGGTTCCAGGATTGCGTGACATGATTTCAATATTGCATCAGAGTGTTTCCATCAATGCCAAAGGGGGATATTGTTTGTTAAGGCTGGTTTTCATTGATGTCAACCCTTGAAGAAAGTTGGAGAACATAGGTTTGGGTAATGGACCCAAGTTTTTTTGATGGATAATGATATGAGTTTTGATATATTTTCAGTTAATACTATTCTATATGGATAGTACATGTCATTCCATTTCAAGTGGTATGTTAAATGTCACATAACTCCTCACGGTTAGATAGTTATGGCCATCTGAAGTTGGAGAACCCTCATGAGTCATGTATAAGCCCCAAAAGGTCAAAGTAGTCAAAGTGGTTTAAGAGTTTTTTAGAAGGTAAATAATAAAGTGAAGTGATTAGTGTAATATAATTCAAAGTGAATACAATATAAAATATTTAAATAATAAAGTTAATGGAGAAATTAGTAAATTGACAAGTGGTTAGAAGTGGGTTAGCCCTAAAATAAGGAAAGTGGTTTAAGATGGTTAGAAGGTAGCCCCTTGAGGTAAAGTGAAGTGATGAGTGTACAATAAGTCAAAATGGATACAAAATAAATTATTTAAATAATAAAGTTAATGGATAAATTACTAATTGGACAAGTGGTTAGAAGTTGGTTAACCCTAAAATAAGGAAAGTGGGTTAATATGGTTAAAAGGTAACCCCTTGAGGAAGCTACATGAAAGTATAAATAAGAGGCAAGGCTCTCTCATTTTAATAACAATTGAGAATATTGAATATGTATAGGTGATTGAGGTAACCAAAGGATATCTAAGCCAAATTTCAGAGAGAAGATGAAGTAAAGAAGGCTGGAATTCAAGGGAGGATAAATTCTTTTGATGATGCTTTCTAAGGTATGTTATTTACAGGTCATCTCACCATTTTCACAATAACGTTTCTTTTAGAGTGATTCAGGCCATGAAATTGAGAGGCCATTGAGAAACCATATCCAAGTATATTTGGTATGAATTTCAGCTTGAGGTTCATTTTATTTTTGGAGTTACACTCCGTGGAAAATAGGGTTTGTGGCTAGTCCTGAAACTAGTCTAAAACAGGTGTTTTGGGTAAAAATGTCATGACTTATCATAAAATATCCAAATTAAGTAGGAACAAATGTGTTGGTTATATTACATTATTTAGTATTCTATGTAAAATTTTCAAATCCATACAACAATATTTCGTGTGGGGCACGCTCTACAAGTTCACTCTCTAGAATAAGCAAGAATTTAACAAGCTATGCCATTTTTGCTATAAGTCCATTTGTGAGAGGTTCCAAGTATTGAAACTCGAAGGAATTGAATAAAACACATTGAATAACATTGTATACGATTTTTAGATCTTTATTCATTACAGGTACATAGTTATGATTATTTCAAGTTATGGTTGTTAACTAATCCAAAACTAGTCATGTGAGACTAAAGAAAAGTTTGATGAAAATGATAGTCTCTTGTTGCTAAAGTTAAGGAAGGTTTACAGGTATGTGATCATATACACTAGGTCTATTACAAAGTTACAAATCATATTTGGATGATGAAATTGATGAGGGCTTTTGGTTGAGGTACATGTTGGGTACATGGTTGAGACAAGTAGTTGATGAGTTGGCACATACATGAGGTGTATAGTTGATGATGTTAGTACATATTGATGATTCATAGTTGATGATTAGTTGATACATGATTGGTACATACTTGGTACATGGTTGGATGCACTTGTTTATTGTACAGGTTGATTATAGTTTGTATGGTACAGGTTGGTGCACAGTTGATGCACTTTTTTATGGTATAGGTTGATTACAGTTTGAGGTACAGGTTGATGCACGGTTGATTCATGGTTCAATTTTATTGGTATCAGTTGTATGGTGTAGGTTTATTGGTACAGGTTTATAGCAGTATATGTCAAAGTGATAGTGTGACAGGGGTTCCATCATTCTACTTATATGTTAGAGAAGTTGGAAGGGGCAAGGATAGGTGGTTGTAGCCACCTTCCAGTTGTTTCTAGAGAATATAGGGAGTTGTATCCTCCTTTTGGATGTAGCTAGAGAATTGGGGAGTTGGAGCTTCCCTTAGGTTGTAGCCTGAGAAACTAGGTGGTTGGAGCCTCCTTCCAATTTGGAAAACAAAGAAAGTTGGTGCTTCTAATGAATGAATTCTTCAAGACATATAAGAAAAAGAATTATGTGATTTTCTCCCTCTTTGGGTTTCCACGTAAAACATTGTTGTGTTGTGTATGTGTATAATTGTTCATTTGTTCATTTCTTATTTAATCTGTAGTCATTGGATGATACTTCTACATTGATATAACACTTGG
>JZKD02S1736448.1:437754-452778 GCA_000966675.3 Picea glauca | reverse complement strand
AGGTTTGAAGCTTTGCATCCTTTACCTTCTCATTACCCTCATAATTGTTAATGAGTTTGTCCCACATTTCTTTGGCAGTTCCTAGGTGCATAACTTTTACAAATTCTACTTCTGCCCACTCAAGATAGCATTCATAGCATTAGCGTTGAAGCTAAATTCTAGTTTTTCATCCTTATTAGCTAGCACAACTGGATTTACATAACCAGTATCTACCACATCCCAGACATCTGCACCTAAAGCCATTATGTAGGTTCTCATTCTAACTTTCCAGAAGGCAAAGTTTGTTCCATTGAACAGAGGGGCCTTATTGGTTCAATTTCTTTCATGGCTTGACATGTTTAAGCTCTAGGATCTACCCTTAGATAAAAGGGGCCAGCTCTAATACCAAATGTTAGACAACTGAGAGGGGGGGGGGTGAATCAATTGTTACCATGCTTAAACAATTATGGTTCTTTTAAAATATTTGTAGAGACACAGGATGATGATCACAATAATGCAGGGAAATAAACAATGGCACGTTCAGCATCATTCACATATATGAGAAACACATAGACAGATATTTCCCGAGGAAACCCATGCAGGGTAAAAACCTCTTTTTCTTTACATGATAAGTAATGGTTACATTCTTTACAGTATCATACGTATGAGCACCAACTCATAATGAGGCTACAACCTCAGTTTTGCAAGCTGCAACTTGCTGAGAGCACCAACTCTCTGTTTTCTCTAGCACCCACTAGAGGGAAACACCAACTCCCTGGTTTCTCTAGCACCAACTAGAAGGAAGCACCAACTCCCTGGTTTTTCTATCACCAACTAGAAGGAAGCACCAAATCCTCATTACAGTGATATGATGTTCAACAATGGCTTACCAGACTCATCATTGTTCTGTTGTATTTTGTTGCTCTGTCTTCCTCATTGCCTTTCTGCAAACATCACTTGCGTTGTCTGTTCTTCCACTTTTTATGTTCTGTGTGCCATGTCCATTCACTGTACAGTTCCTCTTCTGTACTCTTCAGCTACTGCACTCTCCTCCTTCACACATGAATCACCTTCACCAACAATAATCACAACAACCTCCAACAGCAACAACAACAACTCCTTTCTCTTCTCTGTACTGTGTATTTATAGCTTCTATGCACCTTGTGCATGCAATGTTCGTAATGCCTCTGCATGCTGGCTCCATGCCATTATCCTCCACCTCTTGAGTGTTCTTTCTGATCATCATCGTGACTCTTCAGCTTCTCTGACAGTTGAGACTCTTCATCTTCTTTGTGAAAGTTGAGCTCACCATCTTTGTTTTAGTTACAGGTTTCCACACTCATCCATCTGTCAATCCCTTCTAAGAATAGTCTTCCTTCACTTGGACGAAGCTTGGAAACTCTTCATCTCTTCTAGCAATCACACAGGTGTCTCTTCGGATTCTCTAGCAGACGCCATCAATGGTTTCTGGCAGTTTCACTGTGTCGTGCAACAGTAGCCCTCTGATCTCCTTCAGGTTTATTTGCACCATTGGATGAACTTTATTAATCTTGCTACACTAGCTCATTCCCCAATGTGACTATGGTCATAACCAAGCGCCTATGCAAAAAGTGTTTTTCATGAATTCGCATTTCGTGGATCTGGAGATGTGGCATCTCGACTTTCCAAGTCGCAATCCTCGATACCTCATCATGGCATGGGATCAACGGTCCTGATCAGAGCTTGATTCTACGACTGCGATTGCATTGCAGTTTATCATATCGTGAAACCGACATTCTTGTTGCATTGTTTCTTTGACATCTCTAAGTTGCGATCCCCGAAACTCCGATATGGAGTTAGATCAATGGTCCAGATTTGAGTTTGATTCTATGGCTGCGATTGCATTGCAATTTCACATATCGCGAAATCGACATTCCTGTGGTGAATGTTCTTGTCACTTCCAAATCCTGATCCACGTAACCTCGTGAAGAAGTCAGATCAACGGTCCAGATCACTTCTTGATCTGATGGTTGCAAATATGTCACGATATTGCATATCACGATTTCGATATTTCTGTTGCACTGTTTACTTGCCTCTCCATGTTGCGATCCCTGAAAATCTGAAGTGGTGTACATCTGCCGACGTCGCATGTGGATTGACACGTGTTGAATTCTACCACATGTCACTCTAATTCATGACTTACATGTTCCTGAAGTGTTGAATCATCCTGAGACTTGTCATTACCTAGGTGTGCCACGTGTTCCTAGCTAATGTGGTTTGTTGACGTGAGTCAGGTTGACAGTCTAGATCATATCTTGATCTGACAGTTCAGATTCAGTCGGGATTTCACACATCGCGATTTTAGGGTTCCTGATGTCAATAATTTTTTACATGTTCGACTCTCGATCCCCGAAACTCCGACAAGGACTGGAATCAATGGTCCATATTTGTCCTCAGTCCAATGGTCAAGATTATATCGGAGTATCGCATATTGCGATTTCGTGAGTCCTGTGGTTATTATTCTTTGACCTCTTCAACTCGTGATCCTCGAAACCTCGACAGAGAGTCAGATCAACGGTCCACATAACCCCTTGAGATGGACGGTCCTCCTGCTTTCGGGATTTTGTGAGCCCCTTTTCTCCTTGCACTTTAAACACCGTGCAGGTTTTCCTCGATCCAACGGTGGTCAAATCCTGCGCTCAGATCTAACGCCTGAGATCTATCCTCCTCTTCAGCGCATGCACTTCTTGTCTTTATTCAGATCTGACGATCCTCATGCTATTGGGAATTTTGGATGGGATCCAACGATCAACGACGCTTCTCCTCCAAGCTTACACATCCTTCTTACTTGGAAGAATTTCGACTCTGCACTAATTCCTCCTGAGCCTACATTGTTCCTGTTTGTCTATCGATGCACACTCTGATCCTACCATCTTCACTGTTGTACTTGCCATCAATGACAAACATACGCTACTTGTTAAGCATTTTCCAACAATGTGTTTATCTTAGAATGCACTGGTGGTAGGGTGTACCATAAGACTAACTGCTATGGTAAATAATTATGTATTTTTCTTGATGCATTACAATACACAACACCAATGCGTTTTCATGGATTTGACGCACTATCGGGCCAAAATTTTGTTATGGAAAATTTGGTAGTCTGATCAGTTAATAGAACCATTGATGCTTCATTTATTTTAAAGCACGAACTTTTTCTTAACCAGAGCATTTTTTTTATAACTCACCATTTACAGGGAGTTACGAAAAGCACACCACTATGTTAATTTTTTTTACATTTTAACGGTGTTGAGACAATCCAAATTGTTTAAATGCACCGCGTGAAACAAAAAAATATAAAAAAAGACCAAATTTCATGAAAATTTCAAATTTTGATGCAATGAAAATGAAAATAAAAAATGTAATAAAAAAATTACCCGGTGTCTTCTCTCCCAAAAATGCATGGTTGCACCATAGATACGAAATGAAAAATTGTAGTATTTTCCAAAATTTGGATATGTGTGGAATCTACTAGCAGAGCTATCGAACTGACTGTAGAGATCTATAATATGGGTGATCATGGAAGGTGAGCGAGCACTAGTGCTTGTTGGAGAGATTGGAGGCACACAATGAGGTGTAAAAAATAAAATCAGTATGGTAATATTTTTTTTATTTTATCGTTCTTCAGTGGATACAAAAGTTGTATGCACTAGAGAATTATGTTTATGTGAGCACCAATGCACCCTAATACAACAAAAGAACTGGGGAAAAAAATCCACTAAAACCTTCGACCTCATGCCTCCTCTATATTTTATGTTTATAGTGGATAACGATGCGCAGTAATTTTGAAGCACCAGGGAATTTGTATTGTGTGTGATTCAAGGTGTGTCTACCTTGAATGTGAACTGCTAAAAAAACCTCTGCAAAAACATATGGCCTCCCACCTCCTCTAGCAAACTCCTCTATAAACATAGAAGGGATAAATTTTGGGGGGGAGGTTCTGTAAAAACCTATGCTACAAGGTGTTCTCCTTGTGGTGTTATACCTAGAAAAACCATCTATCATCAAGATTTTATGTGCGCAAACCACCCTTTGTAGAATATGATCCATTTGTGGAAGCGGGTACCTAGTTTTCTTTTAGAGAGACATGGCTCAAATTTATGAAATCCACACAAAGGAAGATCTCTCCATTTTTTTTCCAAACAAGTACCAAGTTGGAAACCCACTAAAAATATATCAAAGGGATAATAATATTAGCATCCAACAATTTCTTGATTTCTTTCTCTATCATTGGTAGAAATAAAGGATTAATTTTTATCTAATGGTATCGAATGTTGAATAACAAAGGTGTCATAAGTTGTAATATCTTCATACTTCAAAGAAAAAGTATCCATAAACTCTTTTAAAATATTGATATACCTTTATGTGTGCTCTACAAATAATGTCTTGGAAATCTTGATCATTTTAGGCTTCTCTGAAGTGCTAAGATTAACTTATTCAATGTATTCAACCAAAGACTTTAACACTGGCTTTGTAGTTGCATCCTTTTCTTCAAAGAGCCTATCAAGGGGAATAAGTCCTATAGGGATATAATTACTATTGTGCCACACAATATTACGTGTCACCAATTTTATATTGTGGAGATGTACATTGAGTATCCCTTGTTTCTACTTGGTCTTTTTCTTCTTCATCATCAATACATGTGGTCGATTATTCATCCACCATTTCTAGAAATCATTTAATATGTTGGTTATCTTTGAAAACCTACCAATGTTTAATGTTATCCAAAATTGATTATCTATGAAAAACCTCAACCTCATATCTCAAATGAGAAACATTTGGTGGCTTGAAAACAATTGCTACCATGGTCAGTGAATCATATTTATGTTTTTTCTCTCTTAGGACTACTATGAAATTGGCAACTACATGGAAATTTTCTACTAAATCCCAAACTTTATTATGATATGCTCGCATTCTTGGATATTTGGTCTAACACTTATCCTTTACTTGATTGATCATGAGCTCTAAATATTGAAAATATACATTTTGAATTTTCATCCTTTTAGATACCTCAAGTACTAAGACAAAAGATTCACATTTGGCCACATTATTTGTAGTTTCAAATATCATCTTATATGATAATGAAACACTTTCTCCCTCAAGAGGTGTGAATTGATCATGGCTCCAGAGCCTTCTTTTGAAGATTCACCATCATAAGACAACTTACATCATTTTCATCGGGTTTAGATTGTATTGCAACTTCTTTCATTATGTCTAGTCGATCCATATTATCAATGATAGATAGGACATAATTTCTAACATCATAATCAACTGCATACACCAAAAAAATTTGGGGGTTCTTTATATCACTAAGGGTGTATGTGAATATTGATTCTTGATCAATTCTTCTAGTTTGACCAAAATATATTGGAATGGTTGCATATGATAAGTCCAACTGTAAAGTTCCCCCTAACTTTTCACCCCGTGATCTAGATAAAATCACACCACAGATGATAGGTACATCAACCACTATGACATCCATCATAATGTTTTTGTTTGGGATCTGAGATAATTAGCAACAAGATGTTTAATCATTCATAACCATTAGACCCTCCTTGAATAGAAAGAATATGAGTCTTTATCTTGTCTTTTAATTTCAATCTCTAACTTATCCATGATGGATTTTGGCATCAAATTATATGACACCCCCAAATATAATATACTGCCGTGAAGCATTTGATCATGTATAGTTAGATTGATGTAGAAAAAAAGGAGTCATGTTATCTTCCTTTTCCATGTACGGGCCCACCTTCACATGACATGAATCATCTCGGATGTTTATAGAATAAGAAAGTATTGTTGATGCTATACCAATATGAGATGAATAAGACCCATGAATTTGGTTATATCTCCTATAAAGGTAGGAATTTTTACTAGCTCATTCATAGGTATTAGAAATCAAATTTTATTAAGTTCATTTGATAAAAAAAAGGAACTTTGAATATGATGCTAAGCCCTATCAGTTTCTTTCACCTCATTTTATTTCCTTGGAATTGGTTTAGTCTTCACTACATCAACATTTTTTCTAGTCACTTTAGGAACAACATCAAGAGGTTTTATAGCTAACATTTGAATTGAAATTGGTCTAGGTGATATATCATATTTGTATTTTAACTCATCTTGCATGGCATCAACAAAAACACTATATTGGGTGGCCCATAAATCTTCAATTTCCCCTAAGACATACTAGAACTTTGATTGTGTATGGTTAGGGATTCTTGTTAATCATCCTAATTTAGGTACATATAAATCTCTTCACCCTCCATCCAATTAATGTATGGTGGTGTGTCTAATGCATCAAGCAATTCTTATTTATCTATCTATTTAGTAACATAGTCATCTACTACATTATTATTTTTGTTTATTAGAGGAGGATGAGGGGGAGGTTCTTTATCCCTCCTTTCTCAACTATTTAGTATATGTGGATTAAAAGGTCTTGTAAAAGGAACTTGATTCCAAACTGGAATTTTTCTATTTCTCTATCTACTAAAATTCTGGGGAAAACTTCTTTGACTGACGTTTTGAGGTGTTGGACCAACTACCCTATTTCCCAACTCAAGCCTTATGATTTTTTTTTATAATTCTTTAATCAAAATTTTCATTTCCTATGTATTTACATCCAAAGTGATTGATGAAGTAGAAGTCTAAGCATGAACTACTTATTTTTGTTTTTTGTTATCTTCATTTCTAGACTTAACCTTGATATTTCTAGAGGATGCCATGTTTCCTTCAATGTCCATATCATCACTTTTCATTTGTTCCAAAGCAATATATATCCTTTCTCTCAACATCATTGAAAAATTAGAATCATGTACCACTACATAGGTCACTTTAGTCATTTCTTGTGAAGGTTTAATATCAATGGATATCATGTTATACAACTTATTGAATCTCTTTTTGAATTCCAAAATAGTCTCCCCACTACTATTTTTAAGAGTTGTGAACTTATTAAGGTAATAATTGGTGATCCATTTTTTCACCCCATTGATTTATAAAGAGGTCCCATGTGTCAATTGAGTTAGTAAAAAAATTGCAAAACCATTTTCTTGCATCCCCTTCTAGGCTTTGGGAAAATAACCTCATATAGGAATATTCATATTCAATAGAAAGGTTATATATATAGTCCTAGAAGGAATCAATATGGTCTTCTGCTAAGGTTTCACAATCCCCATTAAATTTTGGAAGTACTTTTACATAGTTTTCAGGCATATCATGCAAGTTCTAGGGAAGTACAAGAGGTCCACATCGAGCAACAAGATAGGGCTTAACTCTAGGTGGCATTATCTGATAAAGAATCATATTCTTATATTTAGTATATATAGGTGTACGCTTGGGTGATATTTGATGGAAGATAAGATAAGGTTTCTCAAAAGAAGAAAAAGAAAAACTTAAATGTGACAAATCAACTATTGGTGTATCTCCTTTTAAAGTAGGACTTGAAGGAGTTCTATGAGGAGTTTAAAAATAGGGTTGTTTTTCAAAATACTTAGATCCATGAATTAAAATTTCTTCGAATACAGGAGTACATGAAGATGTAGAACCAACTTTTCATCATTAATTTTCTTTTAAAATAAGCTTTCACGGATCAAAATGAACTAGAGTTTCTTGCTAATTGGGATTATATTGAGTGTATCTATGACCTCTCTCTATATTAAAATAGTGTATTCACCATGTAAAATATAAATTTAGAGAATATTTGATAAAAAAAAAAATGAAACTTAATTTTTTACTCTTGTTCACCATCAAGCAAAACAACTTTTTTATGTGTCACTTTATAGGGAATAGAAATTCAAAAATTCATTATCTAGAACACCAAAAAATATGGTATTCCTTAGGTTGTTCTTGGCTAGGGAATAGTGCCAAGTTATGGAGTCTTTAAAGCCTCCCCACTTCAGGCTAGTTTGAAACAATTCAATAGATAGAGGGAGTATCCATCATTGATGAAAAATGATTTAAATGGAAATACACTTTATCCCTCATGGATGAAAAATGATTTAAATGAAAAGGCACTTACTTATGAATAATATATTGAAGTTTTATAAAAATAAAACACACATAACCATTCCAAATTACAATGGGAACCTATATCCTATCCTAATGAAACATTGAAAAACGTTCAAACAATAATATAACATGTTTAACTCCAAATATTTTTGAGTAATATGAAGATAAAGCATGTGACTATCTACAATCCATGAAAAAGATGTTTTCAGAGTACATATGATGATCAAATGAGAAGATGAGAAATGTACAAGAAAATAAATAAAAATGCATCATTCAAATAGTTTGAACTATGTAATAATCAACTACCAAATGATGCAGTACTAAATAATTTTTCCCAAAGAAAAATATGCTTTATATTATTTAAAATATAAACTGTTCACAAAAAGGATATCTTATCAAACATATCAATAACTAGGATGTCCCAAAACTAAATTAATGGATGATCACTGACATACAATCGCTATGTCAAGTAGACAAGTCCAAAATCCCACCTCCATGGATGTCAAAAAATATCATCACTAGGAAACAAAAAATCCCATATATACCTAGACAATTAAGCCTTCCTTTTCCTAAGAGCAAGAAGTTCTTCCAACAAAACATTCAATCGTTCTTCCACCAAAAACATTAAACATGTAAATATTCCAAAACAACATAAAAAAGTGACCAGGGAAATCCCCTTAAAAGAGATTTATAGATTGTAGAGGTCCCTCATGACCTCCTTCACACATGTAATAATATATCTTTCCTGGAGCTTGTTGTAGAGCACATTTCAAAAGACTATCTACAATAGTGTTACCTTCCCTGTAAACATGATCATATGTAATATTTTGAAAGTGCTTTGTCATCTCCATGATGTGATCCTTCCAACATTCTAGTGTTGCTACTTGAAGGTGCCCCTTACCTTTTAGCCAATTGATAGCTATTTTGGAATCTTCCCTAGTATGTATCTCCAAGATTGATAAATGGGAAGACAAGAGGAGAAGTAACCATGCACCCAAGAGCTTGGTCTTTGTCTTGGTTCCAGGCCCACCATTAAAAAACCATTTGTAACATCTATGTACCCTGGTTCTTATAAATCCTCCAGCTTCACAATTGTCACCCAAAGCTTCAGCAACACCATCAAACCATCCCCCCACTCCATACTCCACATCTGTAATTGAGAAGTTTTGGGATTCCATAGGTTTTAATAATTTTTTACTTCTCTCTAAAGTGAGAAATGAGAGATAAGCCACCTTCTGATGATTTGGGATATGTCCCTCGAAAATCACCAAATTGATCTCCTTCCATACAAACCAACAAATGATCGTAGGCAAACTAAGATATAATAAATATTGTAATTTCTATGCCTTGAAACATTCAACAATGGTATTACCAGCCCTCCTGCCAGGATGTTTAATAAAAGAAGTAACCTTTTCCAAAACTTTCGAGGAAAAAGTGCACTCCACAAACAGATGGAAGATTGTTTCTTGATTGTTGTTACATAAATAACAAGTACTCGGACCATAGAAACCTCATCGCTGGAGCCAATACTAAGTAAGAATCTTATTCTCGACCAATAGCCAGGTGAATAAATGAATTTTTAATGGAAAAGTATAGGACCACAAATATTTCCTCCAACCCCCAATCACAAAACCCTATTTCTTTTTTTCCAAATCTTCATATGCATTCTTGATAGTTAATACCCTGGATTCATCAACCCCCATCCAAATGAGTTGGTATGGATTTTCCATAAGTTGGATACCATTGATTATAAGAGCACCATGAAATGTATTCCATTCCAAATTGATATCACCAACTAATCCCAAATATTCACTGGTGAACCAATTTGTACCAACCCCCCCCCCAACTTGATCTTCACCAAGAGCCTAAAATAGATAATAAATTCCTTCCCTATTGATAGTTGTGATCAGATTACTTGTCAAGATCGCCCCTTCTCCCATCCCCAGAATATGATCGTATCCCAACAAAATCTTGTGGCGAGAACCCGGCCTCCATGCGATCCACTGTAATATAATGTACAAAGACTTTAAAAGGTACTTCCAGGTCTGCGATCCTTGGACATCAACAACAATAACCATGTGCATCCATCTTTCCATTGTTACATATGGATAATATTTATCTTTCAAGATGAGATACCATATTCCATCATGTACCAGATCCCTCCAAAGTGTATTGGCCACCATCACCCTACTAAAAATTCCAAAATCGCACCGACCCCAGCCCCAGAACTTCTTTGGTCGTGCTAAATGATGTCATGCAAAGAGATGTAACTTTTTTTTCTTGTTGCATCCCGACCATATAAAATCATATATAAGTTGTATGATCTTTTGAAGAGTCAATGAAGGTATATTTGCAAGTGTCAGCCAATAGACAAGTTGGATTTCTAAAATTTCCTTAATAAGTACACAATGTCCCCCCATGGAAAGTTGTTAGTTGCACCAATGACTAATACGGGCGTCAAATTTGCCGATCAACCATATCAAATCCTCTGATTTGTATCTATAAATATTAAAGAAGTAGCCAAGATATCTAAAACCACTAGAGATATCAACAAAATTATAATGAAAGTTTACCTATAAAATCTCCAGATCCTGTTGATTCACTCCGTAATTCAGAAAGGTAGTTTTTTGTTCATTTATCTTGAGGCTAGATGCTTTGCAAAAAACATCTAATATTCTTTTTGTTTCCTTCCATTCAGTAACATAAGCTTTAGATAAAAGAAGGATGTCATCAACAAACAATAGGTGAATAATCTTATGAAGCCTAGAAACTTTTATGTTGGTGAGTAAACATTCCTCTTTACTTCTTTTTAAGGCCAAACTTAAACCTTCCATGATTAGAATAAATAACAAGGGTGATAAAAGGAAACCCTAGAGAAACACTCTTTCACTGTTGAAGAAACCCATGGGTTATCCATTGATCAAGATACCATATGTGGCTGATGTAATACATCCCATAATCCAATTTGTCGTCGGAAAGCTGAAATCGCATTGAATTAAGACCAGTCTTAGATAGTCCCATCTAGCACAATCATATGCTTTTTTCAAATCGATTTTAAGGATCCATGCTTGTAACTTTTTTACTTTGATACTGTGAAAACATTCATGCACCATCCCTATAGCATCGATAATCTATCTGCTTTTCAAAAAATTGAATTGTTTCTCGGATAAAACATGAGACAATATCGGTCTGATTCACTTAGCAATAATTTTAGTGAAGATCTTGTAACATATGTTACATAGAGTTATTGGAGGAAAATCCTCATAAGTTGTAGGACCATTTACCTTGGGGCTGAGTGCTATAAATTTCAATTTGATATCTCTGTTAACCACACCGGTCATGCGAGACTCCTCGACTGCTTCCAACAAATCATTTGCAATCATATCATAGAAGTACAAGTAAAATTCCACACTCCAGTAGTCAGGCCCAGGGATTTTATCCTTGGAAAAACCCTTTAAAACGTCCAAAAGATCCTCCTTTGTAATTGGTTTTTTAATATGGTTAACTTCCTCCTCACTGACCATCCTTGTGAACAAACTGGTCGAAGCTATCTTATCCACCATCGTATTTTTTCGAGGCTCTTGATAGAAAGTTCTAAAATAGCATTGAGATTCATTCTTTAGAGTGTCCTGACCATAATGTACCTCTCCCATTCCATCTTTGATCTCCCAAAGGTGTTTCTTGTTCCTCCTGTAACTAGGGAAAAGATGAAAAAAAATTGTAGTCGTGTCTCCACATTTTATCCAGATTGCTCTACTTTTTAACCGCCACCTTCCTTCCTCATCAAACAGTAACTTGTTTCTCTCATCTTCAAGTTCTTTCAAACGGGTTATAATATCATGGCTAATATCGGAGTGCAAGTATTGTTGTGTTAGATGTGAAATCTCATATTCTAATTGATTTAAAAGGACCAAATACTTTTTGTTTTTTTACAGCCAACAATACTAAATACTTGACATTATCATAATGGTTTTGTTGAATATTTCAATGTACAAAATTTTCACTCACAATATCCATATTAAGTTCCAATATAATAATTCATATTAGCTTAAATAAAATGAATCAGTAAGGGAAGAAGTGTACATTAAAAGAGCATCATTTCTTTGATGATCATGCACATTATCCTATGGACATAACAATACATATGAAGAAATCAAAATAAACAATGAACATCAAATTTGAACGATGAAAAATAGATTGTTCAGGATAAGTGGTGAATCATTAAAATTATGTCGCAATATCATGTGTTGTGAAACATATAACCTAGAGTAATATAACACTCTCATTAGAGCGAATTCCTAAGAAATAAGTGTATGTATTTACCAAAGAAAATTCCAATCCCTCACATAGATCATTCCCATTACTTAAATAATCATCTAACCCTAACCAACTTTTTTAACTACCATTTCCCACATAAAATAATTTGAATTCCAAGAGATCCATTTTGAATGGATATCATGCCAAGCTATCAACTTGGGGACTCTTTCTAGTATTCATGCTTGTGTCTAGATGATTTATTTTTTCCTTATGTTCATGTGACATCCTTTCCTTTAGATTTGAATTATTTTTCTTTATGCACGGATTCTTTCTACTTATGCGGATCAAATTCTTTCTCTTTGGGTGCGACCTCTTTCTCTTTAAATATTGGATTTTTCAATAGTGGAGTCTTTGACATGTAGCAAGTAATTTTGTTCCACTCCTACCATGTATCATATGTGTGTCTTAACATATTCCTTTATAACAATTCAATATCAATGTGTATATAAAAATAAACTTGTGGCTGCACTCAATGCAAATCATTAACAAGAGATAGAACATGAAATTCACAAGATAATGAATCTGTGATTTGTTTTCCTCACATAAGCTCATTTCTTTTATTGACAAAGTTTGCATCAATGTAGCATGCTACTAAGGTTTTCCCAAAAAAAATCTTTGGATACATCCAAATTTTTGTCATCCATGGGAAGGCATACCAAACATGCAGATTGGTGAAAATTGGTTCTTGAACTCCCTTGCTATTTCCTTTACTTCTACAATCTTGATTTCAATGACAATTATCAAAAAAAAATTCTCATTGACTTTTTTTATGGTTAGGATCAAATCGGTTTGATCCTTTACCCTAATTGATTCCAAAGAATCCTTGGAAAATAATTCAAAAAATAAATGATTTTTTTCAATTTCTTTATCCTTTGCTAACACATGTAACAATAACTTGTTGGAATCAATTTTTCCATTAGCTATTAAAACAATTTCACAATGGTTAAACATTTAAAAATATGGTTTGAAATAATGCATCACCTCTATAATATTGTCATGTATTCTTTGTTTAGCATCAATTAGATGTTTCTTCACTCGGTCCTAATTTAATGCCTCCTGCAACAACTTATCAAAATGTTCCCAGGTTTTGATGAGTAGACCAATATCTACACCCTTCTTTGTTTATTTGTTATTTCAATTCTTCCAACATTGATTCTTTCACTTTAATAACACCATTTAAGAGAGATATTTTTATTTGAAATTTTCAAATTTTGAATCTAATTTTTCATGTCAGAAAATTGAGACTTATATGATGTCAATTAACCCATCATATCATCAACATTGTCCTTGTTTCTAGATAGTTTCATAATTTTGTCATCATCATCGACTATATCGAAAATATCTGACAAAGGCTTGATTTGTGAAGTTTTTCTGCAAGTTCATATTATATAATTTATACTTCAAGAGAATGATCCTCATAAATATTTTCTTTTTCCTATTCAATATCCTATAGCTCCCTTAACAGTTGTGAATTTATCTCTCACAACCTTCCATTCCTTGAGGTTAGAAAATATTTCTCCTCTTAAGCACTTAGTAATTCTTTAGACTTAACAAGCTCATGTTGGGGAATTTTTAGCTTTTACTTCAAAATTTTGATTCCGACATCATTGGCATCCTTCAAACTCTTTTTTATTTTGGTAGGTTTGGATGTATCGGTCAGAGTTATGATATTTCTTTCTAAATATTTGATTTTCTTTTTGTTTTAACTTTGTTAATGATTATTTCATGTTTGATATTGTAATGATCCCAAGCCAAATTCTTTCTTGGAATCACTAACTACTACTAATTTATTGAGTTATTA
This sequence comes from Picea glauca, assembly GCA_000966675.3. NCBI lineage: Eukaryota > Viridiplantae > Streptophyta > Pinopsida > Pinales > Pinaceae > Picea > Picea glauca. The sequence continues at coordinate 438,641 of JZKD02S1736448.1, read as the reverse complement.
AGTGCATACAAGATTCATCAACACATGGAGATCACAATATATTCAAGATGTAGAAGCACAAGCAAAGATCTAACCTTTTTATTATGATAAATGTAAGATCAATACAATAGATGGTCGATCTAGCATAAACCTCAGATGGTTGTACAAGAAATAGATATTAGCTGCTACAAAATGCTCCCGCTAATACAAAAGATGCCTCCAAAGGATGAATGAGAAATGAAGATCAATACAAGTAGATCTGAATGCCAAACTCTCCAGCTGAAGAATGCCACACTCCAATAGAAGGCTGAAACCCTCAATAACTCGGCCCTACTACCAAAAGTTTCCAATCACCCTAATAAATATGCCAACTGATAGATCGGGTGATGGTAAGAACAACCCAGGTGACCGAATCTTTAAGATCCCTCTCAATCTCTGTAGATCTAAAATTCCCCACTAAATGGTGCACCCCACTAGATGACTGAAACCCTATCTGGTTCGACCCTGATGAAGGAGGCCTCCAAATGCTCTGAAAATCTCCAAGAATATAGATCAGGCTATGAGAATCCCGTGGGAGAAGTTTCGGGCTTAGATCCCAAGCAGATCTCCCTAGATATGAGTTTTACTAAATCACAGGACGTCCCCTATGGCTCCACGACGTCCCGATCTGTAGACAAATATATAATGATGATAACCCTCCATAAAATCCCTCAAACTAATGGCCCTGCCCCTACAAACAAAACCCAACTGTCAGAATGGCCCTAGGCCCTCAGGATAAGCTGGATCAAACCTCCCTCGATAAACTGGCCCTGAGGCTAGAACGGTGTGGAGGAGTCTTTCATCCCCGAGACCAAGATGTGGAACAAGGTGAGTGGATATTTCACCACTGATTTTCTCATAAGGGTTTG
>JZKD02S1736448.1:423431-434991 GCA_000966675.3 Picea glauca | reverse complement strand
CCTCATCTTGATTTGATGGTAGCCTGAGTGAAGATCAATTTTTGTGAAATATATAGCTCCATGCAGCTCATCCAGCAACTCATCAATCCTGGGTATGGGGTACCTGTTTTTTATCGTCTTTTTATTCAAAGCCCAGAAATCAATGCACATTCTCATCATTCCATCCTTCTTCTTCACCAAGACTACTGGTGAAGAAAATGGGCTTGAACTTGGTCTGATGTGTCCCATGTCTAGAAGCTCCTTTATTCCCTTCTCTATCTCATCTTTATACTTCTTAGGATGCCTATAGGGTGTGGTGATAATAGGCTTAGCCCCTGCTTCTAGCTCAATGATGTGCTCAAACCCCCTGTCTGGTGGCACACCTGGAGGAATATGCCCAAACACTTTCTGGTGCTTATCAAGGATTCTTTTGATCTCTGGTGTGTAATGAAACTTTCCCTTCTCATCCACCCGTGTTGAGACCATACATTCCGCTGCGTATACAATTTCTTCCCTTATGAAGATGGCTTCCATCCTCTTGGCCATGACCACTCTAGCAGAGTTACCTGTCATGCCTCTGAGCACAACCTTTCATCCTCCTTCCTCCACAAAGGACATTTCCATGGTATTGTAATTTGTGGTGATGGGTCCTAAAGTGATGAGCCACTACACCCCTAGGATGATGTTTGTATCGGGAAGATCCATCACATACACATCCTGAAATAACTCATGCCTTCCCAAGGTGAGTTTCATACCTGGTATGTATCTGTTACAAGGCATAGTACTACCACCTGCTACCTCCACTTTGAATCCTTCAAACTCTACTATAGGTATGTGCCTCCTCTTTAGTAATGCTGCATCAATGAAATTGTGGGAAGCTCCTCCATCAATCAAAACTAACACTCTCTGTCCTTGTAAGACCCCTCTCATCTTGAAGGTGTTGAACTTGGGTACCCCACTGATAGATGCCAACATAGCCTTCTCTCCAACCACACAGTCTAGTTTTGGAACCTCCTCTTCTGTTGCCTCTAATGTTTCGGCCTCCATGTTTTGCATCTGACCATACTCATCCTCTTCTTCGTCATCTGAATTGACCTCATTGTAATGTACCTGTCCTCTTCCCATGCACTTGTGTGAGGGATTCCATGGCTCCTTGCATGTGAAGCAGAGTTGCTTCCTTCTCAGTTCCCTTTTGGTGTTGTCATCTATTCTGCCACGGCCCTTGTCATAACCCTTAGGGTCACGTCCTCCCTGGTTTATTGGAGGCCTTTGATCTCTTCCACCACTGTTAAGAGGTGGTTTGGGTATGAATTTTGGTTTAGCAGCTGGACCCAGATCCCTCATCTTCCAAATGTCTTCTTGTAGGCTAGTAGGCTTGAAGGCCTTAACCCAACCCTTCAAGGGTTCCATCAATCCTTTTGTAAAGAGAATCATGAGCCTAGTTGGGGACATATCTTGCACCATCATTGCCAACTTCTGGAACTCATCAATGCATGCCTCAACCATACCTATTTGCTTGAGTTGGGTGAGCTCTCAGAAGTGTAACTTAGGATCTCCTAGATTAAATCTATCAATGAGCCTCTGAGTAAATTCTGTATAGGATACAATCTGGTTGTGGCCGAGTGTGGTGAGCCCATGGTACCACCAGCCATGGGCCTTGCCATCCAAGTACATAGTGGCAAACTTGATGGCCTCCATGTCTCTCATGGGGTTAAGTTGCAGGTAAGTATCTAGCTTCTGCACCCATGCTTGTGATGTCATCTTAGATGTACCATCAAAGTATGGAATCTCTATCTTCCCTACCCTTCGCTCAAACTCAAAGCTGCCCCTGTGGTTCGTTCTAGGTTGGTTTCTGAACTTGAGTTGACAATACTGGTCTAGGGACATCTGTCTTTGAACTTTCATATCCAAGCTATAGTATTCCCTGGTACCCCTGGCTAATTGTGCCACAAAATATTCAACCTGTTCATGCTGCTCTTTCTCATCTGTAAATGTGGGCATGTATGGTCTAGGGTTAGCTCTGTTACCTGAGTGTTGGCCTAGCGGTTCATCTGTGAACACTGGCATGTATGGCCTATGATTGGTCATGCTACCCATCTGCCCATGGAATGTGCCACCTCCAAGACTTCCTTCGGATCCTGGTTCTTTCTCCGGGTTATATCTGTCTTCCTAATGGGTTCCACCAGACCCTCTAGCCTCCTTATTCCCATATGTATCAGGATCTTTGCCTGAATGGGTTACTTGCATCAGAAGTTCAGTTAGCCTAGTTTGGTTCTCGTTCATTTTCTGTAGATTCTCATCAACTTTCTTCAAGGTTTCAGAGATTTCGGCCTGTCCCCTTCTGTTGGTTTCCTGATACTCATCCAACTGTCGGACCAATGTGCTTTCTATGCGGTTCATGTTTTGTTTGAACTTATCAAATTTAGTTACTAAGAGAGCCAAGCCCTAAGGCTCATGGTCATCTCCTGACCCTTCCATTTCTGCCTCTTTTTCTGTGTTGTTTTTCTTCCTCTGACCCATAACAATTCCCCTGTACTTCTGCATGCACCGATCTCTCCACAAGTTTGGAGGATCAAGGCTCTGATACCACTGTAATGATCCCAAGCCAGATTCTTTCTTGGAATCACTAACTACTACTAATGTATTGAGTTATTAAGTGCATACAAGATTCATCAACACATGGAGATCACAATATATTCAATATGTAGAAGCAGAAGAAAAGATCTGACCTTTTTATTATGAGCAATGTAAGATCAATACAATAGATGGCTGATCTGGCATAAACCTCAGATGGTCATACAAGCAATAGATATGAGCTGCTACAAAATGTTCCCGCTAATACAAAAGATGCCTCCAAAGGATGAATGAGAAATGAAGATCAATACAAGAAGATCTGAATGCCAAACTCTCCAGCTGAAGAATGCCACACTCCAATAGAAGGCTGAAACCCTCAATAACTCGGCCCTGCTACCAAAAGTGTCCAATCACCCTAATAAATATGCCAACTGATAGATTGGGTTATGGTAAGAACAACCCAAGGTGACCAAATCTTTAAGATCCCTCTCAATCTCTGTAGATATGAAATTCCCCATTGAATCGTGCACCCCACTGGATGATTGAAACCCTAGTTGGTTCGGCCATGATGAAGGAGGCCTTCAAATGCTCTAAAACTCTCCAAAAATATAGATCGAGCTATGAGAATCTGTTGGGAGAAGTTTTGGGCTCAAATCTCAAGAAGATCTCCCTATATATGAGTTTTACTGAATCACAGGATCTCCCCTATGGCTCCACGACGTCCCAATCTGTAGAAAAATATAGAATGATGATAACCCTCCAAAAAAACCCTCAAACTGATGGCCCTGCCCCTACAAACAAAACCCAACTTTCGGAATGGCCCTAGGCCCTCAGGATAAGCTGGATCGAACCTCCCTCGATAAACTGGCCCTGAGACTAGAATGGTGTGGAGGACTCTTTCATCCCTGAGACCAAGCTGTGGAACAAGGTGAGTGGATATTTCACCACTGAGTTGCTCACAAGGGTTTGTACAGAAAAAACCCCAAACTGAATGCTCAAGAGAAATAGAAAATGCTAATCCAAAACCAGAATGAGTAATAGGTGCACCCCAGCCTCTTACTTATACTTTTTCTTCTAATTCTCTGTTGAGTTAGGATAACTCCCAGGGTTAATATTCTATTCTTTTGTTGAGTTATCTTTTACTCCTTTCCTTTTCCTTTCTTAAGTCAACTTAAAAATATAACTTTTAACTTCTTGACTTTTCCCCCCTTCAGTGTGAGACTATGACCTAGTGGGGGAGCCCAGGACACTGAGTCTCCTCATTACCTCTCTAAGAGGTGGGGGACATTACAGATTTGGACATAAAAACTATAGGTCATTTTTTTTATATTATTCACATCTACTGTAGATTGAATTAGTTTTCTTGAAACCATTTCACCATTTTTCTTAGGACATTCAACCATGTCCACTTTGTTAGACCTGGTTCAGATCAACCTACATGGATGTTGTTTTGTATTTAGACTTATTTTCACTTCTTGAAGGTTCAGGTTGCAATACTAACAAATTGAATTTATTTATTTCATGGTTAGTTGATGCTATAAAATAAGAAACAATACGATCCTTTGACTCCATATGTTCTCCCTAACTAATCTTCAATTATCTTGTTATTTCATTCAATTCATTCATTTTTGTAGAAGACTTTGTTATATTTTTAGGATGAACTTATCCACTAAAATCATAGACAACTCATCACTAGTAGTATATTTTGGGACTATGAGCATATGAGAAGAAGTGATAACAAGTATTAGATCACTTATATTTTTTTGGCAGAAACTCTCCTAAAAGAGTATTAATTTTCCCTATCAAATCTTCTAGTAGAATCTCCTCTAAAATATTAAAGTTATACTTGATGATTTGTGTTCTTTTCTCTTAGAGATTTCCCTTCTTTGGGTCAGGTACTTCATTGATTTCCATGGCTTTAGGATCACTTGGATCCTCATAAGTCTTCCACTTACCAGGGATGATTTTAAGGATGGAAATTTATTTTAAAATGTAGAAACCTTGGTGAATCTTACTAATCCTTCATATGCCAACTATAAATGATTTGTGATATTTTTGTAAAAATATTCAAATTTCTAAGAATTTTATATAGTTTTTATAAAATTTTGGTGATTTTAAAGGTAAAATAATTTTATCCTATAGAATTTGGGTGAATCATTTTTAAAATAGCGAATCTCAGTTTTGGAAAAACCATAGAAAATTATCTCATGAGCAAAATTTAGCCCCTAAAATCATCCCTGCCACTTACTTTCAACTTCTTGTTCAACCAAAACTCTAACTACTAAATAATTAATAGATTCAACCACCTTCTCTATACCACTTGATATTTGACCTAATTTAGTTTTATTACATTCAGATTTTGTAGCATTGAATACCATATTAGCAATTGATGTAGGATTTGTTTCCATTACTACTTTGTTCTTCAAATTGGAAATTCCTACCTACATCCTCATAAGTGTTGCACTTTTTCCCAAATATTATTATTAGCCATCATCTCAATTTCAGGATTATCATAATGCATAAAAGAAAATTAATTTAAATAAAAATGTTGCTTTGAAACTAAATGATAATGATCATATTTCCTAAAATTTCCTTTTCTAAAACTAGAAGAGTAAAGTATCTTATTTACATTTTCGAGAGAAGATCTAATTTTAATAATAAGTGAAAATACATGAGCTAGTAGGAAAAAGGATGAACTTTGGTTTCTTGAAATCAAATGAAAATGATCATATGGGAAATATTTGTTTAAGGTATTCCAAAGAAAAAAATTGTGGTGAAATACAGAATGTAGAAGAGAAGGATTTATTTCACAACCATACACTCAGATAACTATAAAATCCTGATAAAGGTATCAATCACTAGTTCTAGTTTTGAGACTCAATTAGGGAATGTTATGAAATTCTGTTGGAATCATTGAGGGGGATTGTACCTAAAAAATGGTATAAGAATGAAATAGAAACTTATTTTCAAATTCAATGTACCATCCCTCTATTTCAAATCATGAAAATATTGAAGTCTAGTCGAATACTAGCAAGGGATTACCATGTTCATCTTGCTTCTTGAGATTAATATTCTCAAAATAGTCACACTAAAAATATAGTAACAAATATACCAGATAATATTGATACTAGAACATCTTAAAGTCATGAAACCCACACAATTTTTCATGAATAGTGTTTTCTATAAAGTCTACAAAATCATACCTCACTGTAGGTAGGCCAAAAGGAGGAGAAATATCACTCATTATGCTTAATATAACCTCATCCACTGCTAAATCATCATGATTACCTAAGACCAAACAAAACATCGATATGATATCTTATGGACTTGGAGAAAAGGATGAAGATGACATAGGAAAGAAGTTAGGTATGGGAATGCCATCACACAAAAAGCAACGAATGAATTCTTTCATTTCATGAGGGGACCAACTATTAACATTGGTGGAAAATTCCTCTTCATTGATAGAATAATCAACTGTGAGAAATAACATATTGGAGGAGATAGACTTGGAATTAATGGATAGGAGTTTTCTCAAACCATCCATAGAGACTAGAGTGTGATTCAAAGGGTTGTATAATTTTTCATGGGTTTTGACAAAGTTGAGCTCATGAAAAATTTAAGGAACTACTTCCTAAGATAAATGGCATGAACAAATCGAAAAATGAATTAGACCCATTACGCAAAATACCTTTGGATGACTTGCATTCTTTTCTCAGGAAACCCTTAACAACACATGTCTCAAAAATATATCAAAATAGGTCTACCAAGGCTTCATAATCACTAACATAATTTATAAGAGGACTAGAAATCAAAGATTTATTTTGAGGAATCCTCCTTCTAATGAAATTTTGAATTAATTCATTAAATAAATAAAATAAGGGTTAAAAGAAATTTTCATTTGATTCTAATAGAATAACAGTGAAACTATTTTTTTCGCGTGAAAAAAATAAAATAAAATAAAGATTGGCAGACTTACCCAGTTGATAGAGAGTAAAACATTCTTGAACTCATCTTTCTCCTAGAGAGTGACCTTCTCAAACTTCAAAAATAAAAATGATAAATACAACATTGAAAATGACTTTCCCAATGCCAAAATACCATATAATTCCACTATAAACTACACTCATGCGCCATTCATTGTTATTAATTAGCACCTAACAAGAAAAGTGCACTACATTTACAAAATACGAGATGGAAATTAAATGTGAAAATCACATAGAGTTTGATAAAACCATTGGTTTCAGATGGTATCTTTGGAACAAAAAAGGTGGTCTCAGAAACCATTTTTCATTCATTCTAAACTTTTAAGAGGCCCGTGAATCACTTTATTGTGCATTTCTGGCAATGGCCTTCTCATTATCCATCATGCAACTCTTGGCCCGAAGTAAACTTGGATGGTTATATCATGGTGCACATCCATCGTTGCATATTTTGGGACGCGAAATACCTGATATAGATTGGTCACTTTGCATTTTGAAATGTATATCCATTGTCAAATGCATGTATTAGTGGCCATTTGATATTTCATATCCATGTAGCTATGTTAAAGTCCATTCTCTTTAGCTCCCAAAATGAACTTATGTCTTCCAATCAAATGATCATAGATCGCCTGATCTTTTGGAATCAATTATCCTTCTTAATATTTGATCTACCTTTTTCCTGAAATGAAATGTGCACCCTTCAATTTTCTCTTGTATAAGATCGATAATTATATAATAATCAACATTTTGATCTTAACATAAAATATAAAGATCAACCAATAAATTATGATATTCTCATGCATGTAAGATCAAAATGAAAATTTCATTACGTCAAAATTTTCAAAATAAAAGGGGTACAAAGGGGAACATTTCAGCCATCTCCTAGTTACAATGGACCCTTCTGTCACTGAATATGTTGATTTAAAATTCATTGAAATATAATGTCCTATGCTCATTTTTCTTACTTTCTCCATCTATTTTTGATGGTTCCTTAAGGGTGTATCTTTGTGTTGAGCACAAGCCCAGTTTTAGGGAAAAGCACGACATGGGAGGCAGATGCGCATGCAGGAAAAGCAACACATGTAAGGCAAAAACGCATGCAAGAAAAACAACATGTGCGAGACAGACACACATGTATAAGAGGAAATCATGTGAGATTCACATGCAAGAAGACCTAGCCATGATAGGGTTAGGTTTTTGGTAAGAAGTTGTAATGGTTGGTATGCTAAAAACATGTATAAATAGGTACCTAAGAGGTCTAGGTCAGGGGTTCCTTTTTGGTTGGTCATTGTTACTATGTCACTCGAAGACAAAATGATTGTAAGGCCAATATGTTTTTTAAGTTGTTGATCTAAGGAGAGGAAATAAGGTATATCTTGAGGGTTAGATCATAGGCTAATGAGCCTAGTGTGATCTAGTCCACCTCATTATAGATATCAACCCATTGATGGAGAGTGTAATGCGAACGATGATGTAGTTTTGGAAACACCATAATAAAAGAGAAAAGAAGCCAAATATTTGTGGATGTAGCCCAGGAGGGGTGAACCATGGTATATCATGTGTTATGTGATTGAATATTGTGTATTTCCTTTACTATTAGTGATTAAATGTTAGACAAATGTGTGAATGACTCGTTGGATCTGCAATTTTACATGCATGAATAAGAATGAAAGGGTATTAAATATAAGTTGAATAGTAAAGTAACAAATGAAGATCATATATTTTAATCCCAAATACCCACTCATTCCCGGGATGCAAGCACCTGAGCGTTGCATCCACCAATAGAACTATCTTGGGTGAGACTGTGAAGTGAACTCTGTGTATTGCACTACCTTCTGGTTTACCAGAGGGGCTGATAGTTAAAGGGTTTTTTTTGGAAACCAAGTAGACCCGAACCCAGGTCATCCCAAGAAAGGTAGAAAGAGATTTACAACCAACAAATGGTTTTGTTGTCGGTTGGAACATAATGGGATTGAGTGAATGAGATCTGTTGAAGAATTGTGATAAGAATGTCATATCTAGTGAGGAAACGGTAAAAAGAATGATATTATAAAAGGGGATGTTTAGACCATGAAATCCAATGAAGGTAGAGATCGAGAACTGGTTGAAAACAAAGGAGATGGAATTTGCGCAAAAAGATAACAAAAACCCGAACATAACATTGCACAAATATTTGGACAAATACGTATTTAATGACTTACATGAAGTATTTTCCTGTGATTTCCTGCATGTGTTGTGATAGTGGATATTATGGTTGAAAGATAACCACACAACAAATTAGATCAAACAAATCGAGTGGAACCCTGTAGACATTGCGCAGTTGCAACATGTTGACAATAAATTTGCATGCACAATAGATTTATGGTTAGACAACATTGTTGTAGGATTTATCACATAATTTGTAGTAGATACTGCGAAGTCTTACAACGCAACAAAAAGGGATTTTATGAAGGGGCCTAGAGGTAGGTATATCAAATCGTTGTATACTTCCACTAATATTTTACTGTATAACAAAGGTGTAATGACCATGGCATCATATAACTAAACTTCCCTATGTGCATGGGGGAAGGGGGGAAGCACTGAGAAGAGATGAAGAAATGGAGGAAACGATGGATAAAGGAAAGAAGGAGGAGGCCCTAGATCCAATCAAGATGGAGGAATATCAGATCAAGCAGATGATGGCAACAAAAGGAAGAACGTGTAGTGGAGCACCCTACCAATACAATATGAACAATAAGAAGAGAGACATATTCACGAGGGAAGGCTTGGAAAGTGATGAAGAAGAGGTAGAGGATCTCCGAGATATGGAGAAGATTGAGGAAATCCTTCACACGACATATGAGAGGAATATAAGAGGTCCAAGGGAACGAACCAAAGGAAAAAATCCTATCCATATCAGTGTCAGTGTGGAACTCATAAACCCATGTGCAACCAATACACCAGAGAGAACACCACCATTTAGACAACCGAATTTCAGTGTAAGAAATGAAACAACAAGTACATCTACACAGGGAGAAACAACTAGGGGATCCAGTTCAAGAAGCATTAGTCAAGGATTTACATTACGCGGAGGTAGTAGTCCAACATAGTTTTGTTGACGGGCGAAATTGATCGTCTGTCAACTGGAAGAACGAGTCCAGTCCGGGGTTTTTTAAATAACCCAAGTCATTTGGTGTAACTCGTTCTGACGGGTTTAATGGCTCCGTTAGCCAATCTAAGAATCCCAAAAGAAACAAATAAAATAGAGAAATAACTAACTAATTACTAAACACTATATATATATGTACATATGCTCTAATGTAACTGTAGTAGTTGTATTTAAGAAGAAGATATACAAGTTTCATTTATTTACACGATTTACAAGCTGCAAGTTTTAATCGAAACTTATGAAAATCGATGTAAAAATGATTTCTTCTAGGAAGAAGATAAAGGAAGCACATAAAAATATTTATTGTTTTTCTTTTAAAAATTTAAAGAATCTTGCAAAAAAAATTTAATGAAACATGAACATGTGGATAGTGAAAGTTGAACCATACATTCATTGTTTCATTCATAAACAACTTAACTAAATAACACACATAATAATATGTCGCTAATCAACGAAACTGGTATTTATCTTTTTGTGTTGTATGAGCTCCAGCCTGTACTGTTGTTAAAGAAACCTATAACAGAAGAATACTAGCACTTCCAGAATACATTCAAATAAGTATTTGATATTGGAGTAAATTAATAACAACAGGAAGACAACTAATTAAAAATCGTGTGATCTTAAGATTATCAATATTTAAGAACGAAAGAAAACTCAATTCTGGGTATTGATATTATCCATCATTTAACATTAGAAATAAATTCCATAATAATCAAATGATTTATTGATCACACATCAAAAATGGAATAAGAAATTATGGGCAGCATATAACATTTAACAATATGAAAACACCATATGATTGACAAGCTAAAGCTAAAATCAATCGTTATAACATTTTCATAATATACCAATAATGAAAGAATGAAATGGAATAAGTATCACACAGGTCTAAAGCCAAATATAAATTATTTTCCCATATTCTTTCTCAAAATCACATGCCCACATTGTAGTCTTGGAATAATTGTTTTAGATAATAAACTCTTAAAGATTGGAAAAATTAATATATAAATAATAATAATTAACCATGTATTGATAAAAAAGACTAAATCTATTTAAATCAATGCATAATCAATTATTGAAAGAATATGAATATATTATAATGAAAATAAAACCATTTTACTTACAGGACAAAAGCCATTAAGCAACCTAGAATTCCATATTCTTCCTTGAAAATATTCGTTCATTCTCCCAAAACTTCCAGCCATCCATTACTCCATTTGAAAAGAAATAAAAAGTTTACAAAAGAAATAATATACAAAAGAGAATGGATTAAAATCCTCCTCTCCAATTCTTGGATCCCCCATGGCTCTGATCTTTCTCATATATTTATAAAATGAATGAACAGGGCGTCACTATTAATTTCCACCACCTGAAATTTGCCTCTAAAAGAGACCCAAATATCTCTTAAATAATGCATTTGTTTGGGAAAATATCGATGCAGAAGGTAAATGGGTCCATTTTGGTTATGGGTTTTCAACCGTTTCTCCAAATGCTTCACAGTTTGGTTGCAATCAGTCTTGCAAAATCGTGTGTCTGATCTTGATGTCTTTCCAAATTTTATCTGTTGTTGCTCATAAAATTATTTGTAGAAATCCAAAATTATTTTTGGATCAATCATCGTGAATGTCTTTGGATAATAAAATCAAGATATTTGATAATAGAAACCTGTAAAACAAAAAGAAACCTAAATTAATAACCTAAAAATTGTGAATAAAACAAAATCTAGAAAAATAAAAAATGAATTTAAACTAATTATAACTTATGAAAAAACATTATTTATAATTTGTTTTCAAATATGATCTAGAAGCTTCAAGTTAATGAAGAAAAAATATTAATTTTAGTTTTTTACAAAATCAAACAAATGATAGATAATTCTTTT
>JZKD02S1736448.1:391350-405668 GCA_000966675.3 Picea glauca | reverse complement strand
ATAATCAAATGATTGATTGATCACACATAAAAAATGGAATAAGAAATTATGGGAAGCATATAACATTTAACAGTATGAAAACACCATATGATTGACAAGCTAAAGCTAAAATCAATCGTTATAACATTTTCATAATATACAAATAATGAAAGAATGAAATGGAATAAGTATCACACAAGTCTAAATCCAAAGATGAATTACTTTCCCATATTCTTTCTCAAAATCACATGCCCATATTGTAGTTCTGGAAGAATTGTCTTAGATAATAAACTCTTAAAGATTGGAAAAATTAATATATAAATAATAATAATTAACCATGAATTGATAAAAAAGACTAAATCTATTTAAATCAATGCATAATCAATTATTGAAAGAATATGAATATATTATAATGAAAATAAAACCATTTTACTTACAGGACAAAAGCCATTAAACAACCTGGAATTCCATATTCTTCCTTGAAAATATTCGTTCATTCTCCCAAAGCTTCCAGCCATCCATTACTCCATTTGAAAAGAAATAAAAAGTTTTAAAAAGCAATAATATACAAAAGAGAAAGGATTAAAATCCTCCTCTCCAATTCTTTGATCCCCCATGGCTCTGATCTTTCTCATATATTTATAAAATGAATGAACAGTCTGGGCATCACTATTAATTTCCACCACCTGAAATTTGCCTCTAAAAGAGACCCAAATATCTCTTACATCGTGCATTTGTTTGAGAAAATATCAACGTGAGAGGTAAATGGGTCCATTTTGGTTATGGGTTTTCAACCATTTCTACAAATTCCTCATGGTTTGGCTGCAATCTGTCTTGCAAAATCGTGTGTCTGATCTTGACGCCTTTCCAAATTTTATCTGTTGTTGCTCATAAAATTATTTGTAGAAATCCAAAATTATTTTTGGATCAATCATCGTGAACATATTTGGATAATAAAATCAATCCATAATAAGATCTGTATCAAATATTTGATAATAGAAACCTGTATAACAAAAAGAAACCTAAATTAATAACCTAAAAATTGTGAATAAAACAAAATCTAGAAAAATAAAAAATAATTTAAACTAACTATAACTTATAAAAAAAATATTATTTATAATTTGTTTTCAAATATGATCTAGAAGCTTCAAGTTAATGAAGAAAATATATTAATTTTAGTTTTTTACAAAATCAAACAAATGATAGATAATTCTTTTATTATTACTATTTTGAAATGAGAAGCAAAAAGAATTTAATTAATTAACATCACCAAATGATTTCATGAAAATGAGAAACCAACCAAGATGTTATTTGATGAAGTATTGAACACATTATTCAGAATAGTCAAACTTGCTAATGAGTAAAAAAATGAACACATAATCATAATTTAAACGAAACTAAGCATTTGATAAAAATTAATGTTTTGTTTAAATTGAGATTTTTATGCTTGTTTCTAACTTTTGACATATACTCTTGTAATGAATGTCTCAAAATATAGTGAATGTATTAATTTTGTCTCAAACCAAGCCAAGGTATGGGACTATTTGAAAAGGTTGATTCTGTAGCTCATTATAATTATCAAGATTCGAATGGGGGGCCCTTTAAATTTTGTAAAAATATAGGGGGAGTTGTTGGGGCCCAACAAGTTTGCAATGGCAGGACATGATCCCACCATCAGGTTACCAGAATTCAAGGGAGAGGCATCTGAGGACCCTATGAAACACTTGTTCATCTATGAAAATATCTAGGAAGGCTCAAAGAATATTACAGATGTGGATACAAAACTTGCATAGTTAGCTATCACACTAAGAGGTCGTGCATTAGATTAGTACATGAGCTTAGTTGCAAATAGTCCACCAAGAATAACCAGAATGATTTTGGATATCAAGAATTTGTTGATAAATGAATTCCAGAAGCCTAGGTCATAGGATCAGTACATGAATGAGATGATAGAGATCAGACAGAAACCAAGGGAATATGTCTAGAAGATTTACTAGAGATTCAAACGATTGAAGGGAAATTTGAAGTATGTCATGAAAGATATGAAACATAGACATCTATTTTTGAATTCCCTGCTACCACACTTGAAATACCCTTTGAGACAACAAAAGTTTCAAACTCAAGTAGAGGCTCTGCAAGCGGCCTTACAACTAGAAGAGAACCAATACTAGAAGACAGATCCAACAATAGAGGAGATGAAGGAGGATATGAATAATTTAACATTTCAACTTAACCAGAACAGGAGTAAGGAAAAAAGAGAAGTTGTTTGGTGTACCACATGTAGGACAGAAGGACATCACAAGAATGAGTGCCCAACATTCGCACAGTACATAGTAACAGGACTGCCCAACCCTTTGTCGACAGGAAGACTAGGGTGTGATATCTGTAAGACACAAGGGAATGATCCATATCATTTTCCAATGATGCAGAAATACCAGACAGTGCCTAAGAGTTCATATTGCAACTTTTCCAAGTCAGTTGGATATGATGACAAATATTGCAGGATAATGGAGCTAATGAGGGAAAGAACATCGGACACCTATAGGGTGTAGTTAGAAATGATGAAAGGGAAAGATGCACCATAGTTTAACCAAGTACCAACTCCATATAACACTGCACCACAACAATATAACACTGTGTAACCACAATACAATACCACAAAGCCACAGTATAATCCCGCACAGTATAATCAGGTGCCTTGGTACAACACACCATGAGGAGATCGAGCTAGATACAAAGGTGGAGGATGAGGTAGAGGAGTATTTGGAAGAGGCAGAGGACCGGTGGTATGCCATAATTGTTAACAACCAAGACACTATGAAAGAGAATGGCCACTTCCACCTGCGACATGTATGTATTTTCACGCATCAGATCATGACACAAAAGATTGTTCGACAGTATTGGGGAAGATCCAGGATAAGAGGAATTATAACAATCAAAATGTTCAATGGATTTCTTCCAAAGCAAGGGATGATGGAAGAAATATCAACATAGTTATGTGCGGAGGAGATAAAAGAGGAGATGGCGCAATAAGACAAGATACAACACAACACCAATGGGTGAAGAAGAATGTTGAACCACAAAAGCAGTTTGATGCGCATAACGAAAAGGATCTATTTAATAAATCCAGACACGAATTCTTGAAGCCAAACATTGCATCTACATCAACTTCGCAACATACTATGGGCATACCAATGTTCGAAATTCCTTCATCACTGGATCACACTAATGAATCACATTCCCTAGGAAAAGTAAGTACCATAAAGGATTTTTTGCAATCCTGTGTTAAACTACTAAATGATCCACCATCGGTTAAAGTATTACAAAATATGTTAAAAAGATGTAACACAAATGGAGAGGGAAATATAGAGAAGAAAATAGTTAATCACTTGCGTACAAGGAGGAGGACAAGTAGAGAGTTCATACTGAATGACAACATTGTATATTTCAACATGGGGGATATTATACTGGATTTAGGCTTCGAAGTAAATGTGTTACCCAGGAAGACATGGAAATGTATGGGAGAGCCCAAATAAGGATATTCACTTGTTCAGCTGAATCTAGCAAAACAACACAAATTCCTACCAATTGTAAGGCTAAAAGGTGTGACAGTAGATCTGGATGGAGTGTGCATTAAAGTCTATTTTGAAGTGGTAGAAATAGTGGATGGCACAACACCTTATCCAACATTGCCTGCCTTGGATTGGGCATTTGAAAACCAATAAGTAATCAACTTGAAGACAAGGAAGATGAAATTCAAGTGAGGATGATACAAATTCATTGCACCACTAGACCCATCAGAAGGAGAAAGGTTTGTAGAACCCACTTTCTTAGACCTAGAGGATATCAACCAGTTATATAGAACCACTGCACCAGAAGAAGATTATGTAAATCCAACTGCAGATGGAGTACTTAGCTAGAGAAGAATCACATCATGTGCTTTAGACTCAAATACATGGTTGGATAATTGGCAGCAAAGATTACATGAAGTATCCACAAGAAGGTGTGCAAGAATAGATTGTGTAGTAAGATGGGTAGGTATAGAGATAAGAGAACCTCCTAGTTTTCATGGGGTGAATGACTTAAAAGAATTCCTAACAAGATATGAAGAGGAAGTGTTAGAAAATCATAGGCTCTTAGCTCTATAAATAAAAATCAAGGCAACACCTACAAGATGGTGGGGTGTGCAAAAAGAGACAGTTAAGGATTGGTACCAATGTAAGCGATTACTGCGCATCAAATTTAGCTTAGTAATGAAGAGAAAATAAATGCAATGATATGATGGACAAGGGACACTAAAAGAACACTTGGAGAAGTGTATAACACTATGGATAATGAAACCACTAGAGGAATGGCCTCGTCACTTCATCCACACATTGGAAGGAATTCCAACAAATTGGTATGTAGATCAAGAACTACGCAGAGGCACTGTAGAATGGACTTCACTACAACAAAATTTTATAAACACTTTCTCACTTGAACATGAGAACCCCAACATGGATTCAACACTCAAACATATCATAGGGGTGATATTTATTAAGGAAGAAGAGGTTGTATTGATAACAGAATATCAACAACAAAACAAACAGACAGTTAAAGAACTATTGTCATGTTATCATGTGCAGGAAGAAAAACCAGATGAAGATGACCCACCCAACATTTAGATTACATAAATTGAAGGAGAAAGAGAGGTGGAAGGTCCATATCTAGAATTAGAAGTGTTTTTTCCACCAATCAAGGTGAAGAAAGTCAATATTGGGATAGTTGAGAATCCCAAAATGGCCAACATTGGAGACTACTGGGATGAACAGACAATAGAAAGAATAATAGAGTTGTTGGGCGAGTACAGTGACCTATTCCCAAAAACCTTTACAGAAATGAAAGGCATAGTGGGAGAGATAGGAGAGATGAAGAAACCTCTCAAACTTGAGGCTAGATCTGTCAGACAATGACTGTATAGACTGAACTTGATATATAAGAATAAAGTAAAAGAAGAAATTGACAGAATTTTGGAAGCTGGAATCATCAAACCAGTAGAAGAATTAGAATGGATAAGTCCTATGGTAGTGAAAGAAAAGAAAAAAGGAGGGATAAGGATATGTGTAGATCTCGGGAAATTGAATGATGCTTGCTTACATGACCATTTTCCCACCCCTTTCATAGATGAGGCATTAGAGAATGTAGGAGGCCATGAAGCATACTCATTCATAGATGGATTCTCAGGCTAACATCAGATTAAGATAGCCCTAGAAGATAGGTACAAGACCATTTTTTCCATGGAATGGGAATCCTACTAGTACACAGTCAAGCCATTTGGGATGAATAATGCACCAGCCATATTCTCAAGGGTAGTCATAGCTGCTTTCAAATAATTCATCCACCAATTTTTGGAAGTGTATCTGGATGATTGGACAATTTATAGTCTATTGAAAGATCATGTAGAGGTCTTAAGGATGATGTTGGAAAGATGTAGGTAGTGTCAGATCTCATTGAATATCAAGAAGTGAATTTTTGGGACACCATTTGTAATACTTTTGGGCCATATAGTGTGAAAACAAGGCTTTCTAGTAGATCCTGCCAAGATTGCAGTGATTGTCAATTTACCACCACTGAAATCAATACACCAGTTGAGAGAAACCTTGGGACATAAAGGCTACTACAGGAAATTCATAAAAGGGTATATGCAGATCATTGTGCCTATGGAAAAATTGTTGAAGAAGGATAGTAAATTCTAGTGGAATGGGGAATGTCAACGGGTTTTGGACACTCTAAAAGAAATATGGTCACAACACCTATACTAGTATTTCTAGATTGGGTGAAAACATTTCATGTGCATGTAGACACATCATCCATAACACTTGGAGATATTCTGGCATAGCCAGGAGCAAGATATTTAGACAATCCTATATCATTTGCAAGAAGAAAACTATTAGAGTCAGAGAAAAGCTATAATACTACAGAAAGAGAAGGCCTAAAAATGGTATATGCACTGCAAAAATTTAGACACTATCTACTGGAAAACACTTTAAAATGTTCACATATAATTCTTCCCTCAAGTACCTAGTCAATAAGCTAGTGTTGTGAGGGAAAATCCATAGATGGTGTTATAACGCTATGATTCCTAGGATCAACTGGTGACTAGAAAATTTTCACTCTTGGTGTAAATTGCTTGTAAATAATATTTCATTCTGCAAATTATTTTCAAAAGAAAAGAAAAAAGATGAAAAGAAAAGTAAAAAGATGAAAAGAAAATAAAAAAGATAAAAAGAAAAGAAAAAGATTTAAAAAGAAAAGAAAAAGAAAAGAGGGCATAAAAGAAAAAGGATAAGGCCCCATGTAATAATAATGACTTGATCCATATAGTGTAATCATGGTCTAGTATTTTTGAATTTATGTTAATAGGATTAGTGAATAAGGCTTGGCTAAACTATTTAAACTTAGCCAAGTAGATAGGTTAGCTAGTGAATAAATTTGATCAAATTGTCTAAAATTGATCAAATAACCCCATGGTAGAGTAAATTCTTAGCCCAACAGTTTAATATAGGATAATTGTGTTAGGTTGGTAGGATAGAACATAGGTTAATTGGTTTTATTTCAATAAAACAAGCCTAATGATGGTCAAGATTCTTGGTTTTGATGTTTGAATGATGTTTTCTAACCCCTTGGTGATTAAAATAAGAGGGAATGGTGCTAGAACCCAAAATATATGCCCTATCATAAGTTTTTGTAAAGTAATATGTTGTGTGCTCCATGATTAAAGGGTGCATTGAGATCAATGGATGAGCATGCAACTCTCAAATCTACGACCGACAAGAAATTTCAGACCCCCCTGACCATTCTACTTTTAATGGTGGGGGGGCTCTTATATGGTTTTTTTTCCTAGTGGGCCCCATCCTAACATGGCGCAAATCTGTTACGTCAGACCCCCCTCACTCTAAATCATTTACTTCCTACCTCCCCCCTCCAACATACCTCCATACCATCTTTTCTATACCACCGCTACATCATGACATCACACTCCACTACTCCGTCGTCTCTTGATGTCACACTCCACTACCTCCCTTTACAAGCCTTGTCCCATCACTTCGTCGGCATATTCTTCCCACTTACCAGTCATATGTCAGATCCCTTTTTCACCTTCCCTTCAATCACCACCTTCCACATCATCCTGGTACACCCGTCACTCATCCTTTTTTTACACCTCATACCCAGTTGTATGTTGGCCAATTAATACAGGCTAACATATTTGTTAGATTCCTGACTTGTTCCCCATGCCCAACGGATACTCGTTTTCCCAAATTTAATCTTGTTTCCACCACTATCACACTATTCACATTTTCTTTACATACCAGAAACTCTTTTCACTTGCCATTGTCAGCGAGTAACCAAGATAAAGTCAATCGCCCGCTAACATTTTTTGTTTCAGTTGCAGGTACCAATTGAGTTGATGGCGCCAAAGTCTAAGAAATCAGAGGTCTAGGAAAATCCATTCCTCCTGCCTTCTGTCAATCTCGACCGGATCCTGCTAGCTGACAAAGACTACCTGATCTCAGGGACCAGGTGTGAATTCGATTTTGCCAAATTACGTTCATGGTTCAGGGACACCTTCCTGGATCAAAGTGACGAGATTGGACTCTAGAAGTCCAATCTCCCATTGTATCTGTTTCCCCAAATTCACCTTTTTTTGGAATTCTCCCTCAAGTGCCAGGCACATTATCTCCCTAATCAGAGAGCCATTGTTTCATCTTCTGGAGTGACCCTTTTCACTATCACACCTAAGTCCATTGACTAGATGATGCAAATCCCTAGAGATGAATCCCCCTCTCCTTTGACCCTTGAAGTTCTAACTGAAATGTAACAGAATCTGTCTTTTCACCAGAGAGCCTAGATCTTCAAGTTTTTCCTCCCACATAATGCCCAATTCCCCAAGAAGAACTCCCCTTACCATTCTTCCATGTTTTCAGAGAAAGGAAACCAATTCATTTTGTCCTTGTGTTGTCTGCTTGGATATTACTCAAACGAATGGGTGGATGAGCCAATCTTGGGTTTCCTGTCCATTTTTTTTACCGAAGAGAAAGCCACCACTCAGTTCGAATACATCATTTTTCTAGTCGAGAAAATACATGAGAAACTTTTCATATTTCCCACAGAGGGAATGTTCAGGTATTATTCAATAATGGCTTACATGTTCCTGTTCTTTCAAGCAGATAAGTTCTCGTTTCCCATGTAGAAACTAGACCAGGCCGACAGACCACCGCCTATCACCTCTTGGACTTCCCTGTTGAGAAAAAAATTGCCAAAGTTTAATTTTAAGCAATTCATTGAGCAGTTTTACCACCCAGTGGTAAGGATGCTTAGTGGTAGACAATAATCAAGGATAAATGAGGAGATACAAAGAATTATACACCTCTCGTACCTCGCCAAGACTAGACACTAGTATCTGTATCAGAATCACACAGAAATCATAATTTATGGATGTAATTTGGCTCCTTATAAACTCCCAGGATATGTACCTGTAAGGATATTTTCCTTGGAACACATCAGACAAATGATCAATTCAGACGACATACATTTTGTAGCTTTGAAGAAGAAACAATAGTTGAGAATTGAATGGAAGATAGGTGCCTTTATCTATAACAATTGAGCTATCGAGGAAGATGAAAACAAGCTACTAAAGGAAATGAAGCTTGGTATCAGTTTCCCGTGGCACTATGATCCATATGGGATCATTGTAGAAATGAGACTGAGGAATAAAAGTTCCCCATATGATCATGTACCCAAACTTGAGATTGAGAAATATGTGAATCAAACAGAGTGGGAGGTGAACACTCTGGAAGATGTTGAACAACAATCTCCTCCATCCATTACTTCACATACCACTACTCCACAGATACCAAAAGATAAAAGGCCCAGAAAGGACTCCTCCCCTCCGATTACTGAAGTCTCAACTGAGGAATTCCAAGTGTTCAAGAAAAGGACCAAAACCAGTCACACAACTGACAGGTCTAGAGAGGAAGAGACCCAGTCTACCACAGTAGTCCAGGGAGATCTTTCACCATATTTGTCAGGTAGCCAACAAATGATGTCTATTTCTTCCTCAAAGAAGAATATTGATACCACTCTGACCACCCAACCATCCCAAGAGTCTGCAAAAATGATTATCTTTGAGAAATATGATTTAATCAAGAAGAAAAACAAGACACTCACAAGACGCACCTATGCTCAATTCTGGAAGAAGACCTCCACAACACATCATAGGTTTCTCTCTGCCTTTAATATGGAGAGAGGGAGAATGCACATGGTGTTCTTACAGGAACAGGTGCCTCATCCAAAGGAAATCACTGATTACAATGGGTCAACACTGGATTTTGATGCCAAGAAGGTACATCCAACTGATCAAATGGATTTGCATAGAAAAACTGGAGAAATGGTTTTCTCAACATTAGCCAATGCTTCTGCAACTGCTGCAAAATTACAGGTTTCTATGAACAATGTTCAGACTCAACTAAAGCTGGAAAAGGTGTCATCTTTTGCAAAATACAACAGGATCAAGTCTTTGGAAGAGTTGGTACATAAGATTGGGTATGACCCCTCAAACATGAAAGTAGTTGAATAACTACTGAAGAAAAAGAATGTTGACATAGACTCTTTGAGGAAGCAATTAAAAATGTCAGCTACTGAATATTCACAAACCAAAGAGATGGTAGAGACTGAGGGTCAAAAAGATGAGATGCTAAAATTGATCATGGAGTAGAATGCATAGATAAAAGAGATGGAGACAGAGCTGGAAAAAATAGTAAAAGAAAAAGAACAGATTAATCCTATGGAGGTCATCCCTTTAAGTGTAGTCCCCCTCACAAGAGTTATCACATTTACAACATCAGCCACCACCACTGCAAAACTTTCATCATCTGCCCCAGTGACAGTTCTATGGACATCTGAAACTTTAGCAACATCAATGGAGAAGATGACTTTACAAGGAATGGAAATCAAAAGATTGGAATAGGAGATAGAGAATCTCTAGAATCTAAAATATTTTTTCCAAGCCAGTTGCAATATAGAGAGACACACGTTAGAAAATCTAAAGAAGGAGATACAACAGCTGCAAATGCAGACAGTTTTGGGAAAAAAACTGGCAGAAAACAAAGAGAACATTTGGATGGATATCTCAAAATCCATAAATGAAATCTGGCCCATGGTGCAAATCATGTTTGAACAACATGAACTAGTGTCAAGGAGTAGATAGGCTATCGATAGGATAAAGGGAGAGTTGGGAGAAATTCCCACAGAAGCAAATGAAATCATCAAGTTTATTAGTTCAAAAACTAAAGAAGAGATGGAAAAATTTAAGATTGGCGATAGAACAGAGACTATCCTCGAGGTCAAGATGGTTCTGACCAAAAGAGGACTGATGTTGCAATTGGAAGAGAGAGCCCAGAACATGGATATCGGAGTTCAAAGATTGTTCAACAAGATTGATTCTTTGTAGAAGAAAGGAATTCACGGTTTGTTGGTTTTAAATGACAAACGAATGACTCTGTTCAACTACAAGAAAAATATTTCCATGGTGGCAAAGGACAACTCCAATTTTTCAAGAATACAAGGTAGCACAATAGGCAAGGCATTCCTAGATACTTTGCAGTTGGATCTCAGTATCCAATATGAAATCAAGTACATTTTTATCAACAAGCCAACTTTTTCCAATTATACAGAGATGGATGAAATATATTGTAGGCTATTAAAAGTCACCAGTCCCAATCAACAAAGATGGGAAGAGTTGTGTGAATTGATCGATTAAAATATGAGGTGGACATACAAGTCAACATGCAAAAACATCAAAGTCAATTTGATGACTCGCCAACAACCTTCCTCAAAATCAGCACAAAGAACCCGACAAATCATTAGCAGTTACTACATTTGTGTATTATGTTATCTAGTTAGTTAGATTTGGATTATGCCATGTCCTGATCATTAACATGATCAATTGTAATCTTTTCTATATATACTTCAAATTTTGAAGTACTGAGGGTTGATGTTTACACCCAAGAAAGTATTAAGCCCTGTAATCTTTCTCAAAAGATTTACCAGTAATAAAAAGGACATTTCACAAGATTCATGCATGTTAACTATTAGTGATGTTTTATCCTGTTCGTTGAATGGTTTTTCTATCTTTGTAATTATTTATATTTTCTATATCTGATCATTTAAAAGAAGTTTAAGTTGCATAATTTATCTTTGTATACTTTGTTTCTGGATTTTAAAGATCTTAATGTTTATCTTTTGATGTTATGATAAATAAATTCTTAAATTCTTCTTTGTTATAATTGATTTTCTCATATTTTCTGCTACCCATCATTTTATTCTAAAGGATCTAACAGTTGTATTATCCTGCCCTGTGAAAACACCTTATAAAATATGTTCTTTGATCTCAAACTTTATAAAACAAACCCCATAGCCCAATGGATCCGTAAGAGATATTTTCAGCCATTTTTACAAAACAAGCAATACGGTCTCATTTATTTAACTAGCCCAATATATAAAACCTAAAACAAAGTTCAATCTTACAAAGAGATCCCTCTCTGAAACCGGAAGGGCTAGATCCCAGTTTCGAAGTGATTGGATAAGCTTCCTCTGGTAAATTTCTTCTACATAGTGAAAACCTCTAGGAATTTACAGAGCGGTAATAGATGGTTAATGTTGTTTCAGGAATTTGACTTTGAAGTGATAGTCAAAATAGGGAAGTTGAATACAATACCCAATGATGCAGGAGCATCACTCCATGTCAACAGTGTGCCAGCCAGCTAGCACATCCAACATGCATAAATGGAGAAAGGGAGAGGCGCAACCCTCTCAATTTTGAAATTTGAAATTTCAATAAATGTTGTAAGGATTTTAATTCCAAACCACACATTTGTACAAGTAGTGGTTGATGTTTCCTTTAATGGTTATCTGCAGCTAAGTCTAGATCAGTCAGGTCTGTGACATCCATTTATGAATGTATCCGTAGGAGCCGCTATGTGATAACGATAGCTCAGAGATGGTGAGGTGGAGGATAAGCTCAAGGGAGCCCTCTTTTGTAATGAGAGTCTCTAGGAGTAGAGATGGAGATTAGAGTAGAGAGTTAGAGGAGGGAGACCAAAGTAGAGAGGTCTCGAGAGAAAGAGCTAAGACTTGTTATAGTCTAGCCTTTGTAAATCATCTGTATAGAGACACATGGATTAATAGAAAAGCAGTTTTTCCTACATATGGTTGTTCATGTATTTATGTTTCATGAATGAATTTTGTAGATGTATGTTGAATGTTCATTTGTAGAGATAGATAGAATTTGTCTATCAGATTAAGTTGTGATATACGCCTGGGTTCTTTAGGTTGTGAAAGGAGTGCACAACAGAACATTGGAAGTTCTATGGCTAGTGCAAGGAGTGCACATCTGAGCTCTGCGAAGTCAGAAAGAATGTGCAAGGAGTGCACACCAGAAGGATTCACAGACTTAAAGGAAGCCTCAGAGTTACGGAATACTTTGGAGGAGGAACTGTGCAAATAAAGTAACAGAGAAGAAGCAGAACTACAGAAGGTTCTGTAAGGCTCTGTCAGGAGGGCATTGAGCGAGTGCATAGAGTGCACCAGAGAACTCCATTCCAGGTTCTGAGAAAAGAGAAGTGTCGAAGAGAGGGCAGTCACAGAGTTGTTGAATACTTTGTAGGATCTGTAAGGTGTGCATCAAGTAGGAGAATGCCAGGTGGGTGTAAGGAGTTTTCTTTTTGAGAAAACTTCTCGAATCTGAGCTATCCGAGTTCCTCGAACACAAGGTGTGTGCAGGAGTAAATATCCGGAAGGATGAAGCTTAGAAGGGACAACATTTTCTAGAATGCAGACAAGACCCAAAGGAACCGGGCCTGCAAGAGGAAGAGTCGAAGGTTGAGACCTTTGAGACTTACAAAATCTTCTAAGTTAGAAAGCTAAGAAATCTCAAGAAGAGAGCGTGCAAGGAAGATATATCTGAACCGTCAAATCTAGTGCCAATACCCGACAACCATTGGATCGGGTGAAGGTGCACATGGTTTAACCTCTGGGAGGTCGCTCAGGAGAGTAGCTGAAATAGACGATGGAGATGCCTCATGGAGAAGCGTTGAAGACTTGACAACCATTGGATCTTGCAAAGGAGTTCGACATTCAGCATTTCAGAGTTCATGGCCTGGAGTGACAAGATATTTTGGGGCCGCTACATCGTGAACTTCTGGTTCATGAAACCCTAAAGTCTCGCGCCCAAATTTTTAATTTCAGAGTTCGGGGATTGGAGCGGCAAAGAATTTTTGGAGTCACTGCATTGGGAACTCCTGGTTCACGAAATCACGCCAGCCATTGGATCTAGAGCGTTGTTTTTGGATAAATCCTTAAGTGTGGACACAAACCGATCTCCCTAGATCCACCTAGATCTAGAACAAAGCAAGACAGAACATGAATCTTTCCATAGATTCTAACCATTTAATTAAATAGGAGGCAAGAACAAAGAACATACCTTATTGTCGCTTCCTATGGTCTTCGTTGCTCCCTCTTCGCTCCAGTTCTCTTGTGTAGCCAAGACCAAGACAACAGAAACCAACCAAAGTGAAGAAAGAACAATCTATTCAACAGTCAATCTATGTATATGATCAAGGAGTTATACAATAAAGTGGAATTAGCTTTATGGGAAAGAATCATATTTTTGTATTATATTAAATGTGAAAGAGAGATTACAACCATGGCCTTGATGTCATAAGGTCCCTTCCAACTGTCCTTCATTCCCCATACACTTCTTTCTCCAAGGATTCTGAAACCATAGATCTGATAGCTACTCACAATCTATATTGACAAAGTAAATCTCAAATCCACTCCAACCAAGCTGATAATTCCAAGCCAATCAAGAACAAGCTCATGAACCAACAAAGCTAACCCAAGCTAACTTTCTCCATGAGAACTCCTCTCCTTTTATAAGTTGAAKAGGATAAGGTGAGGAGGTTAGGATGATCCCACTAAATCATGAAAGCGAGTAAGATCCAAACCATTCGGATGCCACCTCACCATAGAAGTTTCTCCTTCTAGAAGATTTGAGAAAACGATCATTTTTCCCACGTGCAGGCATTCTCGCACCCTAGCTATAGAGCAACCTGCAAACATCTCGCACCCTATCTATAGTGCAACCTGTGAGAATGGGTCATTCTCGCATCTTTCCTATATAGCAACTTGCAAACTTCCTTTTTTATAAGGTTTTTACATAGGAAAATGCAACTTCTTTTCTCAGGAAAAGTTCTTCTCCCTTCTCTCTTTAGGAACTCAAGCCACTGACCCCTCTGAAGGCA
>JZKD02S1736448.1:367337-386129 GCA_000966675.3 Picea glauca | reverse complement strand
AAGACCAAGACAACACAAACCAACCAAAGTGA
This sequence comes from Picea glauca, assembly GCA_000966675.3. NCBI lineage: Eukaryota > Viridiplantae > Streptophyta > Pinopsida > Pinales > Pinaceae > Picea > Picea glauca. The sequence goes on along the minus strand of JZKD02S1736448.1, from coordinate 386,097 downwards.
AGAAAGCACAATCTATTCAACAGTCAATCTATGTATATGATCAAGGAGTTATATAATAAAGTGGAATTAGCTTTATGGGAAAGAATCATATTACTGTATTATATTAAATGTGAAAGAGAGATTACAACCATGGCCTTGATGTCGTAAGGTCCCTTCCAAATTTCCTTTGTTCCCCACACACTTCTTGCTCCAAGGATTCTGAAACCATAGATCTGATAGCTACTCACAATCTATCTTGACAAAGTAAATCTCAAAGCCACTCCAACCAAGATGATAATTCCAAGCCAATCAAGAACAAGCTCATGAACCAACAAAGCTAACCCAAGCTAACTTTCTCCATGAGAGCTCCTCTCCTTTTATAAGTTGAAGAGGATAAGGTGAGGACGTTAGGATGATCCCACTAAATCATGAAAGAGAGTAAGATCCAAACCATTCGGATGCCACCTCACCATAGAAGTTTCTCCTTCTAGAAGATTCAAGAAAATGCTGATTTTTCCCACGTGCAGGCATTCTCGCACCCTAGTTATAGAGCAACCTGCGAACATATCACACCCTAGCTATAGATAAACCTATGAGAATGAGTCATTCTCGCATCCTGCCTATATAGAAACCTGTGAACTTCCTTTTTTATAAGGTTTTTACATAGGAAAATGCAACTTCTTTTCTCAAGAAAAGTTCTTCTCCCTTCTCTCTTTAGGAACTCAGGCCACTAACCCCTCTGAAGGCAACAGATAGGTTTACATCATTAACGATCATAGGGATGACGAAAATAATGTGTAACAAGCGCAGTGGCCCGAGAGTCGTTGGATCATGGATAAGTGCATAGGAGGAGCACACATAGGAGGTGCGCAAGAAAAAAAGATCTAGACCGTCAGATCTCGCGTAAAGGACCGATAGCCATCGGATCTAGAAAGAGGAGAAAGAGGTTTAACCCTTGTAGAAGTAAAGGAGAGGGTTCGGTAAAATCTTGAAAATGATGGTGGTCATCGATCAAGGAGGACCCATGGAAAGTGGTCAAGGTTTCAGGAAAAGTCCCAAAAGGTTTCAATTCCAGGAGGACTAGGCCGTTGATCTCTTAGCAGAGAGATTTCGACATTTCAGGAACTGGGAAGTTGATAGAAAGAGTACAAGAGGAGTCCTTACATTGCGATTCCCTAAATCGCGAAACCTTGAAAGAATGAACGCCAAGATATTTCGTCATTTTGGTAACCGAGGATTCGAAAGACAGGGGAAGGGGGAACGCTTGCATCGTGATTCCCCAAATCATGAAAGCTGGTAGCACCATATCGTGGACCGTCATTTTAATATTTTGGGACCGAGGTATTCGAGAGGCCAGGGGTCGGGAGACAGGGAGTCCTGACTCGCGAAATCACGAAATGAAAAAAACTGAAATCATGTGGACGCTGAGGGAGGACTCAAAATCGTGAATCCCTTTTTGGTGTTTCGACAACCAGAAGTTGGAGGGACAAGGAGATTGGGGGAGTTCGCATGCAGAAGTTCTGAAACCCGAAAACATGAAATGTGGGTTGGGTCAGAATAGAGAAGGGTGCCAAAGAAAAGGGGTGCGCGCACAGATTTTTTTTCCAAGACCTGTGCCAGAGTACAAAAGGGGACCTGTGGATTCATTCGAAGGGTTCCATCAAGAGCCCGAAGAGCCATTTCGGCTTAGGGAAGAGAGCGATCCAGAGACCAGGAGGTCAGTAGACCCTGCTGAGGTAGGGGGTCTGCATCAACTGGTATCAGAGCTGTTATTTTCATTTGTAGACTCCAGGCAAAGGAGATAGCAGGTAAAGGAGGAGATAGAGTAATGATGCTCTGTGGTGATTGTTTGCAGGTGTGCAGTAGTCAATAGACAGTCAGGTGGACTGTAGGAAATGTTGAAGATACTCTCGGTGGCAGAGTAAACAACAGACATGCCAAGAGGACATGGATATGCTCTCAGGCGTATAGTGATCCATAAGTTTTCCAGGAGGGCAGACATAAGGTAGAGATGGCTATTGAAGACCATGAGCATGGTGGAAGAGGAGACCACCAGTAGAAAAACAAGGTAGAGATTGACAAGGAACTTGCTGAGATAAGAGAGAGAATGGAGCAGCTTGCATTAAGAATGCAGCAGAATGCAGAAGCTCGATGGGTGTATGAATGGCCCATGAAAAATAAGGTGAAGTGGCTAGTCAAGGAGTTGTTGGCCAAAAGACAACAAAGGTTTTTGAAAATGTGGCTGAGGTATTCTAAAAGCCTCAGTGACACAGAGATAGTTTGCATCTGTGAGCCAGAAGTTGGAGAAACCCTCAGTGATGAGGAAGAGAGATCAGTTTCAGATCTCATAAAATACCAGAAGGGCAGAGATGAATTTTCCAATTGCCAGGTGGGCAATGAAATGAGATCATTGGAGGATATCATAGACTGTCAAGAGGACAACCATAAAAATTCATATTTCCAGGAGGGCAATGATATGATATTAATAAAGGATCTCATAAATTGTCAATTGGGCAGGGGTGAACTTTCAAGTTGCCAGGTAGGCTATGGGAGGAGATCAACAGAAGGTCTCACATACTGTCAGGGGAGCATTGGTGAAAGTTCATATTGCCAAGTGGGCAATGAGATGGGATCAATGGATCTCATAGACTACCAAGTGGGCAACAGAAAATTCCCAAACTGTGGGGAAAGAGATGAGACTGTCTGAAAGTCTCATGAACTCAGAGGAGAGTTCAGATTAGCAAGGAGTACTGATAGGGGAGAATCAGAAGAGAATTCTGATCATTGGGGGAATTGAGGTGTTCCTACCAAGCAGCCCAGTTGAGGCCAGAGAATGCGTTGCAGATGCAATAAAAACAGAAAGACAGCCAACAGAGATTGTCATGGAGGAAGAAATGGAGCATACAATGACATTTTCCCAAGAGGAAGAAGAAGAGAATTCAATTGAGTTGCTCAAATTTTTTAGCCAGGAAGTTGAACAAGAGATCATTGTAGTACTAGAAGCTACAAAAGAAGAAGAAAAAGAAGAGGAAGAAAACAACATGGCCTTTGCTAATCTATATCAAGAATTGGAAACCCTGGAAAGGAGGGTGATGGTGCAAAGATTGCAAATCCAACAGGCTAAGTTGGAAGCAGATAAAGGAGCATACCAATCTGAGGACCAGCTGGAGGAAGCTGGAATTCAACTAGCACAAGGAGAAATAGCAGCAGTAGAAATTCCACAAGAAGAAGTTGAGAAACAGTTCAATGAGGAGACTGCAAATCTAAAGTCTGCAGTAGAGTGGCCACTTAGTTCCACAAAGAGAGATAAATATAGCATGGGAGATCAAGCAGATTTTCCCATTGAGAAGACATAAGTATATCTGAGAAGACTGCATACAAAGAGCCAGCCATGGGAGCAGCTGGATGAGGTAATTGAGGAAATCAGGAAGCCGATGTTGAGGTCATCACAAGAAGCATTCAACCATGAGAAGCTGAGCAGAAGGGATCCTGAAAGAGTAGCAGGGCAGCAACAACAACAATGAAATAGAGGAGCAAATGGACAGCTCCAAAGGAAAGTTTGGGATCTAGGTGGATTTCAACACTGGAGAAGAGGAGCTCATGAGTAGGATCTCATGATTTTTCCAGCTGAGGAGTATGATGTAGGAGCATCACTCCGCATCAGCAACATGCCAACCAGACAGCACATCCAGTACGCATTAATGGAGAAAGGGAGAGGTGCAACCCTCTTAATTTTGAAATTTGAAATTTCAATAAATGTTGTAAGGATTTTAATGCCATACCACACATTTGTATAGGTAGTAGTTGAGGTTGCCTTTAATGGTTACCTGCAACTAAGTCCGGATCAGTCAGGTTTGCGACATCCATTTATGAATGTAGTTGTAGGAGCCGCTCTATGATAGCGATAGATCAGATACGATGAGGTGGAGGATAAGCTCAAGAGAGCCCTCTTTTGTAATGAGAGTCTCTAGGAGTAGAGAGGGAGATTAGAGTAGAGAGTTAGAGGAGGGAGACTAGAGAAGAGAGGTCTTGAGAGAGAGAGAGCTGAGACTTGTTACAGTCCAGCCTTTGTAAATCATTTGTATAGAGACACATGGATTAATAAGAAAACAATTTTTCCTGCATATGGTTGTTCATGTATTTATGTTTCATGAATGAATGTTGTAGATGTATGTTGAATGTGCATTTTCAGAGATAGATAGAATTTGTCTATCAGATTAAGTTGTGATATCCTCCTGGGTTCTTTAGGCTATTCAAGGAGTGCACAACAAAACATCAGAAGTTCTATGGCTATCGCAAGGAGTGTGCATCTGAGCTCTACGGAGTCAAAAATAACGTGCAAGGAGTGCACACCAAAAGGATTCACAGACTTAAAGGAAGCCTCAGAGTTACTGAATACTCTGGAGGAGGAACTGTGCAAAGAAAGGCAGAGAGAAGAAGTAGAACTACTGAAGGTTCTGTAAGGCTCTGATAGGAGAGCATTGAGAGAGTGCATAGAGTGCACCAGAGAACTCCACTCTAGGTTCTGAGAAAAGAGAAGTGTCAAAGAGAGTACACTCACAAAGTTGTTGAATACTCTGTAGGATCTACAAGGTGTGCATCGAGCAGGAGAATGACAGGTGGGCGTAAGAAGTTTTCTTTTCAAGAAAACTTCTTGAATCTGAGTTATCCGAGATCCTTGAACGCAAGGTGTTCTGGAGTAAATCTCTAGGAGGACGAAGCTCAGAAGGGACAACATTTTCTAGAATGCAGACGGGACCTGAAGGAACTGGGCTCACAAAAGGAAGAGTCAAAGGTTGAAACCTTCAAGACTTAGAAAATCTTATAAGTCAGAAAGCTAAGAAATCTCAGGAAGAGAGCGTGCAGGGAAGATAGATCTGAATCATCAAATCTAGCACCAATACCCAACAATCGTTGGATCAGGCGAAGGTGCACAAAGTTTAACCTCTCGGAGGTCGTGTAGGAGAGTAGCTGAAATAGACGATGGAGACGCCTCATGGAGAAGCGTTGAAGACTCAACAACCATCAGATCTTGCAAAGGATTTCAGCATTTCATCATTTTGGAGTTCGGGGCCTGGAGTGAGAAGAGATTTTGGGGTCGCTGCATCGAAAAATTCTGGTTCGTGAAACCTCAAAGTCTCACACCCGAATTTCACATTTTAGAGTTTGGAAATTGGAGTGACAAAGGATTTTTGGAGTTGCTACATCGTGAACTCCCGTTTCGCAAAATCGTGCCAGCCATTGGATCTGGAGCGCAGTGGCCTGAGAGCCACTGGATCATGGATAAGTGCACAGGAGGAGCACACAGAGGAGGTGCACAAGAAAAAAATATCTGGACCATCAGATCCCGCATAAAGGACCGATAGCCATCAGATTTGGAAAGAGGAGAATGAGGTTTAACCCTTGTATAAGAAAAGGAGAGGGTTCAACAAAAGCCCGAAAATGATCATGGTCGTCGATCAAGGAGGACCTGTGGAAAGTGGTCAAGGTTTTGGGAAAAGGCTTGAAATATTTTGGTTTCAGGAGGACTGGGCCGTTGATCTCTCGGCAGAGAGATTTCAGCATTTTGGGAACCGGGAAGTTGATAGACAGAGGATAGGAGGATTCCTTACATCGTGATTCCACGAATCGTGAAACCCCAAAAGAACGAACACCAAGATATTTGGGCATTTCGGCAACCGGGGATTCGAAAGACAGGGGAAGGGGGAATGCTTGCATCACAATTCCCCAAATAGAGAAAGCCGATAGAACTTTATTGTGGATCGTCATTTCGGTATTTCAGGACCTAGGTATTCGAGAGGGCAAGGGTTAGGAGACAGGGAGTCCCGACTCGTGAAATCGCAAAACGTGAAAACCTGAAAGCATGTGGATGCTTAGGGAGGACTCAAAGTTGTGAAGCCCTTTTCGACGTTTCGACGATCGGAATTTGGAGGGACAAGGAGATTGGGAGAGATCGCATGAAGGAGTCCTAAAACCCCAAAACGTGAAAGGTGGGATGGTTCAGAACAAAGAAGAATGCCAAAGAAAAGGGGCGCACACACAGATTCTTTTTCCAAGACCTATGCCAGAGTACAAAAAGGGACCTATGGATTCATTCGAAGGGTTCCAGTAGGATCCCGAAGAGCCATTTTAGCTCAAGGAAGAGAGTGATCTAGAGACCGAGAGGTCAGTAGACCCTGTCGAGGTAGGGGATCTGCATCACTCAATCACCTGCCGAGGATCACCAATGGAGAGAAACCTACAAATTTAGAGGACAACTTCCCTAATGCACAATTAATTTCATTCCAAGAAGCTGATGAATATTTTGTTGACATCATTGAATACTTGAGTATATGGACTACGCCACAAGAATTCAACACTGCATAGATGAAGTTGTAGACTATCAATTAATTGCAGGAAACTTGTAAAATATGGGCATAGACAACATCTTAAGAACATGTGTACTAGAACATGAAAGGACTAGGATTTTAGCAGAGGCTCATGAGGGAATATCTAGAGGAAATTATGAAGGAAAATCTAGTGCATAGAAGGTATTGTGCATAGGACTATGTTGGCTGACCATTCACAGAGATGCAAAGGACTACTGCCATAGATGTGATGTATATCAGAGGGTTGGAAAACCTAATAGAAGGGATGAGATTCCCCTAAGACCACAAGTAACCTTGCAAGTATTCAACAAATGTGAAATAGAATTTGTGGGACCAATTAATCCACCAAAAAAGAGGTTAGGAGCAAGGTCTATCATTACTACAACATATTACTTAACGAGATGGGAAGAAGTAGCACTAGTAAAACATTATAGTACAAAGACAATTGCACACTTCCTATTTGAGAAAGTGATCACTAGATTTGGATGCCCAAGGATTTTGATGAGTGACCAAGGCACTCACTTCATCAATAGTACTATCAAGGCTATGATTGAGGATTTTGAATTCTATCATCAAAAGAGTACACCTTATCACCCTCAAGAAAATGGAACAGTGGAATCCTTTAATAAGATCCTAGAGAATGCTCTGAAAAAAATATGCAACGTCAACAAGGATGATTGGGACTTGAAGATACCAGAAGTATTATGGGCATACAGGACTACATGAAAAATGTTGACAGGACATACACCATTCAAGTTGGTGTGTGGACAAGCAGAAGTGATGCGATTATAATTTTTGGTACCTACTCTGTGAATAGCAAAAATCACCAACATGACAGAATGAGGTGTAGTACAAGAAAGGCTAAGTCATCTAATGGAGATGGAAGAAGATAGGATTCTAGCAGAATTTCACCAAGAAGTACAAAAAGCAAGGGACAAATCTTGGCATGAAATACATATTAAAAGGAAGATTTTCAAGGAGGGAGACCTAGTCTTTGTGCATGATAGTAAATTTCTTCAACATATAAGAAAGTTTAGAATGCATTGGTTAGGACCATACGAAGTGAAGAGTGTCACAGAAGGGGGATATGTACAGTTGAAATATTTAGGAGGTACATAAATTAGAGGAATGATCAATGGGATTCGACTGAAGCTGTATAGGGACATTTTACCTCCTAGTACTTAGAAAGTTACCGCACAGTAAGAAGATATGTATATAGTGTATTATAGTAGAAGTAAGAGAGATAAAATGAGAAAAAAAATAAAAAGAAGAAAAAGAAGGAAAGCCATAAAAAGTAAAAAGGGGATAAAAATAGAAACAGATCGACACACATGGAGGGTCTTGACAAAATAGAACTGGTAGAACATAGCAGTGCACTGCAAGAAAATTAAGGATGGAAAGAACAATGTGTAGGAGAGAAGTTAATAGGTAGAAAGGTACAATGTGTAGGAAACATAGCGAAAAGTGAAAAGGTTACAATTGTCAGTGCGACAAAACTGTCACTTCTATGTCTCACTATAAAGTCAGAAAAGGGGGGAAACCAACACATTGTATTATTTTCTAAGGAGAAGAATTTAGAGTTGAGTGGAAGAGTGATAGAGTGAAAAATTGCACTAGCCACTGTCAATTAGGAATTCTATATTCTGTATTTCCACTCCATGTCACCACCGAGTGTTGGAGCATCGAGAAAAGCCTAACAAAACACACAAAGTATCACTCAGGTGCCACAAAATGGAACAAACAAGATGGCCACAGTGGTGGATGTGGATGAAATCCACACACTGAGTATGAGCATACCACGCTGCATGTGGAAGAGGAGCAAAAACTCACACAGGAGCCCGAGCAACCGAAAGAGGATGTTGAACAAAAGGAGTCCAACATGTCCAAGGCAAAAGGGTTGCAACAAGAAGAACCAACCAATAGTTCCATGCAGCAAGGCCTAGATCTAGAACTAGAGCATGAAATGGAGCAATAGTTAATACCAGAGGGTGTGGTATCACCCCCACAAAGGAAGAAGAAGACATGTGCATAAAACATTGCGTAGAACATACATAGAGTGGTAGAAGTGCTGGAAAAGAGCGGCCAACTATGGACACAACTATTAGAGGATGGTATTTTATTCGGGAACATTGCTCCACCTCAGCAAGCACCAGTTGTCTAGCACATTGGTGCACATTCAATGAGGGGAGAGGCGCTAACACTCATTTTCCCTAGAAATTTAAATTTAATTAAGGAAATTTAATGTTGTCAGGATGGAAGAGCCAAGTTGTGCTTTCGCACAAGTTATAGATGAGTTCGCCTTAAGTGGATGACGATAGGATGGATCTATATATGATTCTGAATATATTTCCACTCATTACATAATCTGCCTCAATAGATGGGCATTTTGAATGGTGATTAGACACCACTAGTGTAGCTTGGAGGGAAGAGCTCGAAGAGCCCCTCTTGTATAAATATTTGTAAACTATGCTCGTTAGAGGTTGTTCAGAGGCTACTAAATATTACTGGTAAATATTTGTAAACCAAGAGGAGATTCGAGATTCGAGACTTAGCTACAATCTGGACTCATACACTGTAATTAACATTCAGATTAATATAAGAGAAGCAGTTTTCCTACCTATGAGGTTTTTGTGCATATATACATTTGATGAATGTTATATGTGTGTTTATGAAGGCTTGTTGTAGATGTATGATGGGTTTCATGTGCAAGAAGAAATATAGAATTCTCTATCTATGAGTTGTGTGATTGTCTTGGATTCTTTCAGGCTAAATGCAAGGAGTGCATACCAGAGTATCAAAAACTATGTGAGCAAGTGCAAGGAGTGAAAATTTGAATTTCAAGTCGGATTCAGAGGAGAACGTGCCAGGTGAGCACACTAGAATAATTCACATACTCAAGGGAGAACCTCAAGGTCATTGAATACCTTAGAGGAGAACATATGCAGAGAAGACACAGGGAAACCCTCCAGTTACTAAACACTCTAAGGGAAGGAAGCTCTGCAAGTGTGTATTGAGAGAATGTAGGAATTTCCCTAGTAAACCTGAAGGATTTTAGGCATCAGGAGAAATATATGTGAAAGGAGTGCATGAGGACAACACTTATATAAGTGTTGCGAGAATCCGTCTAAAGTCTTAATTAAGTGCAAGCAGTGTGTTGGGACACGTTTAATTTTGAGAGTTCGAGCTTTAGATTTTTCCGCTAAGAAATAAAAGTCTTACCCAAAAAGAAGAAAAAAACTTAGAGAATTATTCTGGGAATTCATCCTTCAGAGGATTTATATCATACTACACCTAAAACTCCTGAATATCGAACCGTTGAAGTGCTTAAGGATAATTCAATGTTTAAAACATGATAAAGTAAAACATAAAAGTGAGTAATCGAAGATTAACTTCTTCATGAATTTGACCTACGGGAGATTTATACCCTAATTGTATCCAACTCTCACGAACACCGAAGTATTAATGATATATATATATATATATGATTGGTTAAATTTCACAATTTGAATTGTGATTAACAGTTTTGTTCAATGAAGATCTTACAGACCTCTCTTGTTACAAATAGGATAATCTTATTTCCTTAAGGATTATAGCGCCGCAAAAAGTTGCAATAAAGCTCGATAGACCAGATTTCATAATCTAGCTAAACTAGTTTGGAAGTTAGATAAACTAAGAAAAGGAAAAAATATAGTAGGGAAGGGGATAAATAGATAGGAAAGAAGAGCGCAAACTCTTTGGAGTGCTAAGTCCCTAAAGTGGAAGATCTGACACCGTGTGTCCTTTTGATTTGGATGGTTGGGATTTACTTCGAAACTTTGGGTCTTCAGGAGTTCTCTCTTTACACCTTAGCTTTCCTCCGAAGTGGTTATACCCAAAGTGGAGGATCTCCCGCCGTGTTTTTTCTTTATTTCAATGGTGAGGATTTATTTTGAAACTCTGGGCTTCAGACGTTCTAAGGTGCAAATCTCTGAAGTGATAAGTCTCTGAAGTACAAGATATATTGCCACGTGTCTAGTTCAATTGATAGTTGAGATGGGATTCGGGTCTTCGGGAGTTATTTACTCAACACTACTTGCCTCCCCAGAGTACGAAATAGTTGAATATAGGGATCATCTGACACATGTCCCCCGTTCATATAGATGGACAAGAATTGCACAAAATGCGCTCTATATTCTCTACATATGACTAAGAGTTGTGACCTTGGCTTAAAATTTGGGTTCTTATTTCACTTTGCGAGATCTAAAGGTTTATCTTTCTCTCGCCTAGATCAATGACTGAGATCCATTGCATGGTGCATATTTTCATGGGGTTTAATTTCGAGAGGCAGTACAGCAATTTAAATCATGGTTTTCTCTCGAGGTTACGTGTCATCACTAGATGCATTGTGGGGCGAAAAGAGGGTTACCTCAAAACCATTTATTCACACCCCCACAAAATAGAGAACCCATCACACTTTCATATCTTCTCACCCCTCGCCTCCTATCTCCCACTCCTACTACATTTCACCTCCTGACAGACGCACCACCTTCCCATAACAACCTCAAATTGAGCTAGTTGTCCAATCACCATCGCCACAACTTCAACCGTAATTATTTATGCCTGTAAAATCATTCCAGGTGACATATGACTTGAGACACCTAGCAATAGAATATCAACACTCAACCAATCATCTCTAGATTTCAATGAATGATATTTTCATAAGCGGCTACAGTCAGCAGCAAAGACCAACAACGCAACAGAAGTCAAATACGGATCATCAAAATATGACATCAAATTAAATCCAACTAAATTTTAAATATTCCTATGATATACATTCAAAACAAAACATTTCTTTCATAGATCATTGTAATTGGTTTCAAACTGAAACGTTTCTCTCAGATATCATTGTAATCGGTTTCAAACCAAAATGTTTCTTTCAAGGATCATTGTAATTGGTTTCAAACTGAAACGTTTCTTTCAGAGATCATTGTAATAAATTTCAAATTGAAGGAAATCATATGGTATAAATATGAAGATTTATGAATGTATCAAAGGGTGGGAGTCTTCAATCCCAATGTGGGTTTCTTCTTGTTGGATGTAATAGAGAAAACTCTCCTTTTTTAGTATTAATACAAGTGCAGATAGAGATTCCAAATTTTGTTTAGTTTGAGTTATGTGTTTCTTCTGTATTTCCATATCTATGAATTTCCTTATGTAATTCCTTGATAGGATATTGATTGTAATTTAGTATCACAACTACTGTAATCACATTATATCAGTAATTCGTTAAGTAAGCATTTTTTCCTCTGTATTTACTATAAGTAAAGCAAGACCTACAAGCTAGTTGAATTATTGCATATCATATCATTCTCAAGGGTGCGCTCTCTACTTTTCTTCTACTGCAACAAGGTGAGACTCTTCATCAATTGATGCCTTTCTTTGTTTAACAGTTTTGTAATTTTCCCTCACACCATTTGATATTACAATTAAGACTTGGACAATGAAATACAACCTCTGTACTGCCATATTGTCAATTTCATTTAAGGATCTTTTCTTATATAAATAAAGGTAGAAAAAACACTCTTTTAAAACATTCTCTTTAAACATTCCAAATTCCTAACATTACTCTTTGAGCCTTCAGATTAATCTCAGGAACAACATCTTTTTGGCACCGTTTCTAGGGACGAAGAAACAAAGTTATTTTTCCCTGGGAGAACGACAAAGTAAAACTTTAAGATTTTAAGGTGAACAAAGATTGAATAAGTGAAAAGGTTCATTTTTCACTTGGCAACTCCTTGGTTTAAAGACTCCACATGATTCACTAGCAAATACATTGGTTTCAAAATGTCAAGTTCTTTCACTTCTTGGATTGCTATGAGGTTTGCGCCTTTGGAATTTACAAATGTTTTTGTTTTTCCAAACGATGTTCTTGATATTAAAGAATGGGAATATCATCTTCCTAGTTTTAGAGAGGATAAAGGTGATAACCCTACTGAACATTTGTTTGAATTTCATAATCTCATGCATCAACTAGATATTCATCATGAATATGTTTTGATGAAACTATTCATGTTTATTCTGGGAGGGGATTCTTGACTTTGGTAAAAATATCTAATCCCTTCCATCATTTCATCATTAAAAGAATTCCATGCAGCTTTTCATAAATATTGCAAAAGAATGTATTCACGAGAGTTCATTTTTGAAGACTATTGCAATTTATATTTCGTAGAACAACATTGTAAAGATAATCAGTTTGCTGATGAAAAAGAAGAACATGATAGAAATTGTGGTCAACTATATGAAGAAGAATTTGTAGAAAAACAAGATATCCTTCAAACAGATCAGGAAAATTTATATGAAGAAAAATTTGAAGTAAATCAAGAAGAGGTTTCTTGCAATAGTAAGAATGAAGACGACATGATTGCAAGTAAAAATGAAGAAATACTTACAGACCCTCCAGTCCTTCGAGTTGATCAAAGACATGATGAAGAATCTTTTGTTGATCTAGATCCTTGAGAAGGCCAATGGCTTATTGAAGACCATGAGAAATCATCTCTTGGAAAATATGATTTTGGTAATGATAATGACAATGGAAACAATACTCTAAGTGCATTTGTCATTGTACCAAACATTCATAGTAATTACTTTCATGATCAAACTATTGTTCTAAATTCTTATTTTGATCAAGATGCTATTATTCAATCATCATTACTAGATCATCAAGAAATGGAAGTTTTTGAAAGTCAAAGTTCATAAATTTTATATAATCATCCTATTTACGATGAGTATCCAGATGATGAAGAAGAGAAGATTTATTTCCCAACATGCATGGAAACATACAATAGTTCTCCTTTGTTTGATAACTACGATGAAAGAAATTTCGAAGTTGATGAGAAGAAAATTATTTATCTTTCTTCAAATATTTCACTTCAACAGGAAAAGCATCAGTTGCACTATAAAAGAAATCATCCTTCGTATGACAGTGATGAAGAAGATTCTTGGATAGGCGATGGAGGAGATAAGGAGGGGCTACTGAAGTAGTTGATCTCTCCTTCTTATTTAGCAATTGATGATCAACAAACTAGTGAGCCTCAATATGACATTCTCAAGCTAGGAAAAGAAAAGATCAGTAGTGAAGAAAGTGTGAAAAGGTTTTTCATGCAACAAGGCCAGTAGGAAGAGGTATCACTTGATTCTGAAAATTCCTTATCTTTCCATGATCCAATGGTTGTTTGGTTGGAGTATTTCCTTCAAGAGGTCCATAATGTTGCAGCATTTTGTGTGCAACCAAACTTCAGTAGTAAGTGCAAGCTACCTATCCATTCTTTGCTGCAAAAAATCTATTATCTTTTCATTCCTTCATTTAGCAACAAACAAGGTCTGTTAAGAAATCCACTATTTGCATGGCTCCATTGGAAATTCCATATGACTTGATCAATGGAATTTCACCTAACTAGTGTAGGGCCAATGTATATAAATAATTTTTCCAAATCAACATTTCATTTCAGCATTCGACTTTAGCATTTTATTTCAATTCAGTAATTCGGTTCTTAGTATGGCATCTAGTATGGTTCAGTTTTTAGGCATTATGACTCCATAGCCCAATGACGGGGTTCAATGTTTAACAGGGTTAATTTCACATCGCAGAAGGGTGAAGGGACATGGTCTATTGTTCTTGGTGTTTTGCAAATTAGATCTTCTTGAACAAGATATGAGGTGGCATAAAAATTCGACATTCAAACATTCAATTTCCCTAAAAGAAAACGATAAATTAATAATCTTCCTTGCTGAAAATTCAAAAGGAAAATAAGGTATCAGTTCCTAATCTTCTTATAGTTCAAATAAAATTTCAAGAAAATTCTTTTTGAAATGAATGTGAAGGAATTTTTTCTCGTGATAATATTATCACCTGACCTAAAAATCAGAGAGGTATAAAGTTAAAACTTAAAGTGTCATGCTGATAAATTCTAAAGCCATCTTTGAAATAAAAATAAAAATGATAATAAATAAACTCGAAAGAAATCTGAACTAAAATACACAAACTTGCGTAGGATCAGGGTATTTGTGTCAGGAACTCCAAATCCTTGATTTGGTTATCTTTTCTTATCCCCAAGTTCTTATCCACTTTATATTTTATTTATCCTTTCTTAATCTTCATAGAAAGAAAGTAGCTTACCTTGACTCTGAAAACTTAAAAACATGTTTTCAAAACAAGATTAGGAGAATTTTTTTATGTTCCATTGATTTTAATTGAGAAAGTAGGTATAGGATAATCATGATAATTTTATCTCTTCTATTGGATTTTAAACTGACTAATTCACTCAAGGTTTATCCTTGAAAGATTAATATTCCCATTCAAAAATTCCTATAGGAGAAGGTGTATTGAAAATTGGAAGAAAGTTAGTTTCAGAGTATGGAAGAAAATTTTAAACAAATATCATCCCTTGTATGTGACATATGGATTGATTTCCCCCACTTCAAAATATTAAAATACAAGACATATGGTTAAAGGAAATTCATAATTTGATTTCCCCCATAGTGTCCAAAAAAAATTATGAAAGGAAATTCATATATTGATTGCCCTTATCTCAACAAAATACAAAGTGCTAATTGAAGTGGTGAAAGGAAATTCAATGGGAGAAGTAGATAACTTATCCGGGGTACTGAACATGCTTGTTGGAAGTGAAGCAATATATATACTATATGTAAGGTTGTCATACATATCCATATAACATACTCTGTCATCTAGCTCTCTTTCCGGTGATATTTACATCCTGAACCGACTGGGGATTCCCTAAATAAATATGTTACATATGCTTGACCTTGAAGAAAACAAAGTTGGTCAAAGATGATATTTTAGTTAAAATTATTTTGATTATCTTAAAAAATTCTGAAATCACTTTTAAGAAAAATAATTTTTAATAGCCTAACTTGAGATCAATCATTAAGTATGTTTTGAAGATTTTGAACTTGATTAGTTTCATTTTCCTATGAATGATTAATTCTTAAATAAAGTTGGAAAGTGTTTTTCAAAAAGAAATAATGACTCCATTTACCCAATAAAGGAACTTGGTCTACTGTTATTTCATGCCTCACAGGGAGCCACAATCCCCATATGGAGCCTGTGTTGGAACACGTTTAATTTTGAGAGTTCAAGCTTTAGATTTTTCCTCTAAGAAATAAACATCTTACCCAAAAAGAAGCAAAAAACTTAGAGAATTATTCTAAGAATTCATCCTTTGAAGGATTTCTATCATACTACACCTGAAACTCCCAAACGTCGAACCGCCAAAGTACTTAAGTCTAATTCAATGTTTAAAACATGATAAAGTAAAAAATAAAAGTGAGTAATCGAAGATTAACTTCTTCATAAATTTGTCCTTTGGGATATTTATACCCTAATTGTGTCCAACATTCACGAACATCGAAGTATTAACGATATGTATGATTGGTTAAAGTTTACAATTTGAATTGTGATTAAAAATTTTGTTCAGTGAAGAGCTTACAGACCTCTCTTGTTACAGACAGGCTAATCTTATTTCCTTAAGGGTTATGGCACCATGAAAAGTTGCAAGAAAGATCAATAGACTAGATTTCTTAATTTAACTAAACTAGTTTGGAAGCTGGATAAACTAAGAAAAGGACCAAATATAGTAGGTAAGGGGATAAATAGACATGAAAGAAGAGAACAAACTCTCTGGAGTGCTAAGTGCCCTAAGTGGAAGATCTGACGCCGCATGTCCTTTTGATTTGGACGACTAGGATTTACTTCAGAACTTTGGGTCTTCAGGAGTTCTTGCTTTACACCTCCATATTTATTTCAAAGTGGTTATCCCCGAAGTGGAGGATCTCCTGTCGTGCGTCCTCTTGATTTCAATGGTGAGGATTTATTTTGGAACTCCAGGATTCAGACGTTCCGAGGTGAAAATTGTTGAAGTATTAAGTCTCCGAAGTACAAGATATCTTGCCACGTGTCCACTTCGATCAATGGTCCATATGGGCTTTAGGTATCTGGGAGTTCTTTACTCAACACTTCTTGCCTCCCCGGAGTATGAAATAGTCAAATACATGGATCATCTAACATGTGTCCCCTTCTCAGATCGATGGACATGAATTGCATGAAATTCGATATTTCTTCTCTACATATGACCAAGAGCTGTGACCTCATCTTAACCTTTGGGCACTTATTTCACTTTGTGTGATCTGACTACTTATCTTTCTCTCACCTAGATCAATGACAGAGAGCAATTGTAGGGTGCAGAGTTGCGTGGAGTTTAATTTCGAGAGGCGGTCCCATAATTTAAATCATGGTTTTCTCTCGGGGTTACGTGTCATCACCAGATGCATTGCGAGGAAAAAAGAGGGTTACCTCAAAACCATTTCTTCACGCCCCCACAAAATAGAGAACCCATCACACTTTCATAGCCTCTCAGCCCTTTCCACCTATCTTCCACTCCTACTACAAGTCACCTCCCGAAAGATGCACCACCTTCCCATAACAACCTTCCATTGAGCTAGTTGTCCAATCACCATCGCCACAACTTCAACCACAATTACTTACTCCAGTAAACTCATTGCAGGTGATAGATGACTCGAGACATTGTTAATGGGAAAATTTGACTTGCCTTCAACTAGAAGAATAGATATGGTCCGGGGTTGTCTAAATAACCCAAGCCATTTGGTGTAACCTATTCTAATGGGTTTAATGGATCTATTAGCCAACTAGGGTCCTAAAGATAGCAAAATGAAATAAACTAACTAAAGAAAAGATTATAACAATCGACACAATAATTACAAATTATTAAGCCCTAATATTGGCTCATTACCCCTTAATTGGGGCATATTATATTAGTAATGTTATTTTATTTATGTCGTCTTTAGTCCATTAGTTGTAATTATACCTCATAGTCTTGTATATATACCAAGGAGACATTTTCATTTTGAATCATCTTATACTTGAACATTTAAGTGGGATAAAAGGAGGTTGCCCCATTGAAGAGGCTTATTATCTGAAATTATCTCTTTTTCAAGGTGTTGAGTACTTTTTATGAGGATTTTCTATGCTATATTGATATTTTGTTCTTAAAATATGGTATAAGAGCTCAAGGTCTTGGGGTTTTGCTGCTACATCTAAGACACCTAGGAATTTTCACTATAACTTTTTTTATACAACTTTTTAGAAGGAATGGCTTGGAGGATATTTATTATATGGATCAAGGTACATTGGGTTCAAAATTCAGCTTCTGAGGCCTTATACTTTATGAGATACATCCTATACAAGATAGGGTTCTGGAATCATCCTAAACTGAATCATTGCGGAATTTTCGCTATAAAAAAAATTCTGTAATGTTTCAGACCCTGAACTCCAGAGGATATTTACAGATATTAGTAAGGTATCCGTGGTGAAACGTTCATCTTCTGGGTCATCTTAAATTTGTAGATACACCCTATGTAAGATAGGGTATCTGACTAGTCCTATTGACTAGTCTCAAGAAGGTGTTCCAGGTAAAACAATCATAAATTCTTCCTAGAGTATTCAAATTTCATTTCATTGAATCATGGATAGTGTGTAGTATTTCTGGTGCAAGTTTCAGAATTTTATATCAATTATTTTGTGCGGGGCACACTATACAAGTGAGATCTCCTGAAAAGGACAAAAATCGGCAAGTTGTGAGGAAGTTACGGTAAATTCCACTTGGCACATCCAATTTTGATCAGACCTGTGGCATTGAAAACAAGAAATATCAGAGAAATACATAAAAGAAAGTTTCATACCTAGAAGGGCCAAAACTTGGGAGATACAACAGAAGAAATATTGTCTAGCAGAACCACCTCAAAATCAAGGTTCAAAAGTGATACTTGGCCAACATGCCACCCAAAAAGGGAACTTCTACACCAAATAAGCCTCCAGAAAATTCTACTTGGACTCTTCATGAAGGTGAAGAAATGCATAGGGACATAAATGAACTACAAAATAATATGGATTCAATAGAAGCTAAGTTGGACACTAAAATGGATTCAATGGAAGCTAAGTTGGATACTAAGATAGATGGTTTAAAAGGGGAGATCATCGAAGTATTGAAAATTTTCGTAACACAGAAGACACCTAAAAGTGAAAATGCATCCCATGAAATTGATGACGAGGACACAAGGAAGGTGAATCAAGAATGGAGAAACTCCAACTTTGGTTTGAAGAGCAACCACATTCCTAAGATTGATATGAGGAATTTTTATGGCAAGGACCCAATCACATGGATACTTTAGATGGAGCAATTATTTGATCTCCATAATGTGCCACATACACAAAAGGTATGAATTGCTTCTTTATATTTATAACCTAATCAATTTGTATGGTATCAATGGCTTTGTTCTCGCAAATCACTCGTCACTTGGACAATTTTCATGGAAGAAATGATAGCACACTATGAGGATAC
>JZKD02S1736448.1:348821-364752 GCA_000966675.3 Picea glauca | reverse complement strand
TGCAACAAAAATGACACCATTTATGGCACTTTATGGATACCACCCTCCTTCAATCACTTCTTCTCTAAAAGAAAAATATAAGGTTCAAGCAGTGGAAGATCACATCGAGAATCAAGAACAAGTTCTCCAAATCTTAAAGGACAACCTGACCATGGCACATAATCACATTTAAGTGGGGTAAAAGGAGGTTGCCCCCTTGAAGAGGCTTATTATCTGGAATTATCTCTTTTTCAAGGCGTTGAGTACTTTTTCTGAGGATTTTCTATGCTATATTAAAATTTGGTTCTTAACAAAAATATTTATCTAAGAATGTGAATATACAAATGATTATGAATAGTTTATATACAGTTTACAAGGTTTGCATGAAATCTTGGGAAAATGATTATTTGATAAAGTTTCTGAATCAAATATGAACAACACTTATTTTTTTATTTTTTTTAAGATATTAAACAAATAAATACTAAATGAATACGATTTAAACAACGATACATAAACAATGAAAGCTAATTTATGCATTCATCATTTCATTAATAATTAATTTAACTAAACAACACACAGACTAACCTGTATTTGATCAATGAAACTGGTGTTATCTTTCTATGTTGTCTGAGCTCCTTCTTTTCCTTCTTGTGAGGAAAACCTATGACAGAACAATACTAATACTTCCATAATAAATTCAAAGAAGTGTTTGATGTGTTGGAATGAGAATATAGGAGAAAAATGATGACTACTTAAAAATCATGTGATCTTATGATAATCAATAACTAAGAACGAGAGAAAAATCAATTCTGAGTATTGATTTTATCCATCATTTAACATTAGGAATAAATTCAATAATAATCAAATGACAAATTGATCACACATACAGAATGGAATAACAAATTATGGACAGTTTATAACATTTAACAGTATGAAAACACCATATGATGACAAGTTAAAGCTAAAATCAACCATAATAACATTCTCATAATACAACAGTAATGAAAGAACAAAATGAAATAACAATCACATAGGTATAATGCCAAAGATGAATTGCTTTTCCATATTCTTTCTCAAAATCACATGCCCATACTGTAGTCCTGGAAGAATTGTTTGGGATAATAGACTCTTAAAGATGGAAAAAATTAATTAATACATAAACAATAACAATTAATTATGTATTGATAAAAAAAACTAAATCTAATTTAAATCAATGCATAATCAATTATTAAAAGAATATGAAGATATTATAATGAAAAGAAACCCATTTTACTCACAGGACAAAAGCCATTAAGCAACCTAGAATTCCATATTCTTCTTTGAAAATAATCATCCATTCTCCCAAAGATTCCAGCCATCTGTTACTCCATTTGAAAATAAGAAAAGTTTAAAAAATGAATAATATACAAAAGAGAAAGGATAAAAATCCTCCTCTCCAATTCTTCTATGGCTCTTAACTTTCTCATATATTTATACCATGAGTGAACAGTCTGGGCGTCACTAATAATTTCTGCCACCTAAAATTTTCCTCGTAAATATACACAAATATCTATCAAATCGTGCATGTTTTGGGGAAAATTTATACACAAAAGGTAAACAAGTCCATTTTGGAAATGGGTTTTCAATCGTTTCTTCAAATTCCTCACGGTTTGGCTGCAATCAATCCTGCAAATCAATTGTCTGATCTTGACGCCTTTCCAAATTTTATCTATTGTTGCTCATAAAATTATTTGTAGCAATCCAATATTACTTTTGTATCAATCATCTTGAACGTATTTGGATAATAAAATCAAGCCATGATCAGATCCATATCAAATATTTGATAATAGAAATCTTTGAAACAAAAAGAAACCTAAATTAATAACCTAAAAATTGTGAATAAAACAAAATCTAGAACATTAAAATAAAAATGAATTTAACCTAACTGTAAGTTCTAAACAAACATTGTTTTATAATTTCCTTTCAAATATGATCTAAAAATTCTAGAAGCTTCAAGTTAATGGAGAAGAGATAAATATTAATTTTGCTTTTTTTACAAAATCAAACAAATGATAGATAATTGTTTATTATTATTATTATTATTATTATTATTTTGAAATGAGATGCAAAATGAAAAAAAGAATTTAATTAATTAATATCACCAAATGATTTTATGAAAATGAGAAACCAACCAAGATATTATTTGATGAAGTATTGAACCCATTATTCAAAATATTCAAACTTGCTAATGAGCGAAAGAAAGAACACATAATTATAATTTAAACGAAAGTAGACAATTGATAAAAATTAATGTTTTTGTTTAAATTGAGATTTCTATGCTCGTTTCTAAATTTATATATGTAATCTTGTAATGAATGTCTCATACTATAGTGAATGTCTTAAGTTTGTCCCAAAGAAAGCCAAGGTATGGAACTATTTGAAAATGTTGATTCTGTAGCTCATCATAACTATCAAGATTCTAATAGGGGCCCTTTAAATTTTGTAAAATTTTAGGGGAGTTGTTGGGGACCAACAGACACCTAGCAACAAAATATCAACACACAGCCAAGCATCTCTATATTTCAAGGAATGAAATTTTTAGAAGCGACCACAATCAACAGCAAAGACCAACCACGCAATAGAAGTCAAATACGGATCATCAACAGATGACATCAAATTAAATCCAACTAAATTTTAAAGATTCCTATGATATACATTCAAACCAAAATGTTTCTTTCAGAGATGATTGTAATTGTTTTCAAACCGAAACATTTCTTTTAGAGATCATTGTAATCGGTTTCAAACCAAAACATTTCTTTTAGAGATCATTGTAATCGGTTTCACAACAAAAAATTTCTTTCAAAAATCATTATAATTGGTTTCAAACCGAAGGAACTCACCTGGTATAAATATTAGGAGTTCTGAATGTATCAAAGGGGGAGAGGCTTCAAGCCCAATGTGGGTTGCTTCTTGCTAGATGTAATAGAGAAAAATATCATTTTTGAGTATTAATACAAGTGCAGACAGAGATTCCAAAATTTTTTCAGTTTGATTTATATGTTTCTCCTGTATTTCCATATCTCTGAATTTCCTTACGTAATTCCTTGATAGGCGATTCATTGAAATTTAGTATCACAACTACTATAATCACATTATATCAGTAATTCATTAAGTAAGCATTTTTTCCTCTGTATTTACTATAAGTAAAGCAAGACCTGCAAGCTACTTGAATTACTACATTTCATATCCTTTTCAAGGGAGGGTTGTCTACTTTTCTTCCACTGCAACAAGGTGAGACTACTCATCAATTGATGCCTTGCTTTATTTAACAGTTTTGTAAGTTTCCCTCACACCATTTGATATTACAATTGAGACTCATACAATGAAATATAGCCTCTGTACTACCATACTGTAAATTTCATTTAAGGATCTTTTCTTATATAACTAAAGGTATAAAAAGCACTTTTTGAGCCTTACATTACTCTTTGAGCCTTAGGAGTGTGCAAAAGGAAAAGTGAATTCATCTTGCAATCTCATGAGGAAGATCTGGTAGAAGTCTCATAGATTTTCAGGTGGGAAATGAGAAGAGATCAATTGATCTCATGAGCTTCCAGGAGGGAAGAGGAGACATCTTAATTTTTCAGGTGAGCAAGGGAGAAGAGATGAAATTATTTGAGAGTTCATTCCATCAATGGGTGTTGACAGATGGAAGGGAGGCAGATGAAATGCTTCATCCATATGAACATTCATGTGGAATTAAAAACCATGTGAATGAAGATGATGAGAATTCAAACACTTCCATCACCAAGGAGAAAGATTAAAGTAGCATCCTAATCATTGGAGGAATCAAAATATTCCTGCCAAGCATCCAAGGAGAGGCTAGCATATGTGTTGCGGATGCAGCAGCAGAAGGAAATCAATTTGAGACTGTCATGGAGGAGGAGGAGAAGATATTGAATTCTACCCCAACATAAAAGTAGGAGCACACAATTGAGTTCCTCACTTAGTGGGAGATAGAGTTGAATATGTTGGAGGATTGGTTGGACAATTTAGAACTAGAAGAAGGCTACTAGGAAATAGTCTTTCCAGAGGAAACATATCAACATGTGGATTAGTTGGAGGAAGTTGGAGCTGAACCAGTGCAAACAAAGCTGGCATAAGATAGTTTGTAAGAGGAGATAGTTGAGAAACAACTCAGTAAGGAGTTTGAAAAATCAGAGTCTGCAATAGAATGGCCAGTTAGAGCCATAGGAGAAGAAGGTAGCATGGGGGACCCAATTAGTCTACCCAAAACCAACATGAGGAGTTGCAGTTGATTAGACTGCATAAGGAAAGCCAGTGGACAGAGAATTTTGAAGAGGTGATACAGGAGATAAGTGAGCTGATGTTGAAGCCAACAAAAGAAGTTGTCAGCATGGAGAAGCCGAACAGAGGAAAACCTGCAAGTGCAGCGGGGATGCAACAAAAGAAGAAAAGCAGAGGAGAAGGAGGACAATTCTAGGACGATTTTAGCAGAGTTGGGAAGCTCATGATCAGGAGCTCATGAATTTTTCATAGCAGTGGATTATGATGTAGGAGCATTGCTCCACCTCATCATGGGCCAACTTTCTATCACGTTGGTGTGCATTCAAGGAGGGGAGAGGCGCCAACACTCTCATTTTTCCCTTGAAATTTAAATTTAATTAAGGCAATTTAATGTTGTCAAGCTGGAAGTTCCAAATGGTGCTTTCACACAAGTTGTAGATGAGGTCGCCTTAAGTGGTTGACAATAGGAGGGATCTAGATCTGATTCATACTAGATTTCCACTCATTGTAATCTACCTCAATAGATAGGCATTTTGAATGGTGATTATGCACCACTAGTGTAGCTTGGAGGGAAGAGCTCGAAGAGCCCCTCTTATATAAATATTTGTAAATTACACTCAAAAGAGTTTGTTGAGAGGTTGTTGAATATTGATGGTAAATCTCTGTAATCCAAGAGGAGAGTTGAGAGCCGAGACTCAGTTGTAGTCTAGACTCATACACTATAATTAACATTCAGATTAATATAAGAGAAGCATTTTTCCTGCCTATGAGTTTTTTGTGTGTATATAGATTTGATGAATGTTATCTATGTGTTTATGAAAGCTTGTTGTAGATGTATTATGGGTTTCTTCTACAGGAAGAAAGATAGAATTCTATATCTGTGAGTTGTGGGATTGTTTTGGATTCTTTCAGGCTAAGTGCAAGGAGTGCATGCCAAAGTATCAAAAAATATGTGAGCCAATGCAAGGAGTGCGCATCTGAATTTTAGGTTGGATTCAGAGGAGAACGTGCCAGGAGAGCACACTAGAATAATTTACATACTCAAGGGATCACCTCAAGGTTGTTGAATACCTTAGAGGAGAATTTGTGTAGAGAAGACACAGGGAAACCCCAAAGTTACTGAACACTTTGAGGGAAGGAAGCTTTGCAAGTGTTCATTGAGCGGATGTAGGATTTTCCCTGTTAAACCTGAAGGATTTTAGGCATCAGGAGAAATACCTATTCAAGGAGTGCAACAGGCCAACACTTAGATAAGTGTTGCGAGAAGTCATCTGAAGGCTTAATTGAGCGCAAGGAGTGTGCCAAAGGAAAAATGAATTCTTCTTTCAATCTCAATAGGAAAAGCATCAAGTATCCAGGAGGGCACCAGAGAGATCCTTAAGCAACACAGAAGGGAAGATAACCTTAAAGGTTTGATCCAACAAAATATAAGAAGAATTAGCGTCATCGCACACAGAGTTTCTACAAGGAGTGCAAGAGGCTGAGAGTAGTCCAAGTCTTGGATAGAAAGAAAAGTGTTGAGTGTGCATAGAAGTAAGGAATTAATGAAGTCCTGAAGTTTCGAAGCCAGTTGGGACCGTCCATCGTCAAGAAAAGACAAGTGGTGAAAAATCAGAGGATCTGGGAGTTAGAGTTCCGGAAGATTTGCATAGAGAAAAGGAGAAATCTTTGTGAAGTCATGAAGAGCGGAGTGAATATGGACCGTCATATCCAGAAGGACATGTGGAGGAGATCCATGCATTTCGAAGAAGTGGTGCTCTGAAATAAAGGGGAGAGAAGAGAGAAAAGACTCTTGAATCCTGAAGTATTGAGGTTCGTTGATATAAGGAAGTGACAGGGACTGTTGATCCTTGCACCCATTTGCATTTTTCGATTCAGAATTCAGAGGAATAGGAGTTGGTTGTTAAGAAAAATAATGAAGCCCAAATTTCAAAGTGCCTTTTAGGGTTTATCCCTGAGACACAACCCGAGGTCATATGGGACAAGGGGCCTAACATAGAGATCTAGAATCCATCGTTAACCTTCTTCACAGGATCCAAGAAAGATCTCATGGGGTTTATAGAACCTGCACTTTGGAGAAAGAGGGACCTGTGAAATTTGAAGAGGGTTCTAGCAGGGAACCAAAAGTCGATTTGATTCATGTGATTGAACGATCCTAGATTGGGAGTTCGAGTAGCCCCAAGGAGAGAGAGGGGGGGTCTGTGCCAGGAGCCTACAAGAGCTGCAAGGAAAGGAAGATAAATTCCATGCATCAATAGCATATGTTAAACATCGACAGAGGAGAATGTCACTAACAAAGAATATCTAGACCACCACAGAAATGAAGAACCTTCAGGTAAAAGAAAAGGTGGTGCAGGCACAAAAGATCACACGACAGGCTTATTTGGAGCCCCTACAAGAAAAGGAAAAATAATTGGTCATGGAAATTGATGCAGCAAAATTGCACCTCGAAAAGATAGTCTTGGAGGGGGGTGAGATCTTATGACCACCAGTCATTGCGCAGATGGTTGAAGCCATGTCAGCAAGGAGAAGACAGGATCAAGAGAAGTGCCAATGGATAATAGATATGTACGAAGCAATGGCACAAGCAGTGATAAACACTAGAGTTAGGAAGTGACTCAAGAAAATTCATGGTGTCAGTGTTGGGGGCTTATTGGTCACAGGCCTATTTTTGGGGAAAATAACCATGTGGGAGGCAAACACACATGCAGGAAAAGTAGCACGTGTAAGGCAGATGCACATGCAGGAAAAGAAACATGTTCAAGACAGACGTGCATGCAAAAGAGGAAAACATGTGAGGATAACATGCAAGAAGACCTAGCCATGATAGGGTTAGGGTTTTGGTAAGAATATGTAATGGCTGGTAGGCCAAAAACATGTATAAATAGGTACCTAGGAGGTCTAGGTCAGGGGTTCCTTTTTGGTTGGTCATTGTTACTATGTCGTTCGAAGATAGAATGACTATAAGGGAAATCTGTTTGGTAAGTTGTTGAGATGAGGAGAGGAAATAAGGTAGATATTGAGGGTTATATCACAATCTAAGGAGCCTAGTGTGATCTAGTCCGCCTCATTGTATATCTCGACCTCCTGATGGAGAGTGTAATGTGCTCGATGTTGTAGTTTTGGAAACACCATAATAAAATAGCAGAGAAATCAAATATTTGTGGAAGTATCCTAGGAGGGGTGAACCACAGTATATCATGTGTTATGTGATTGAATATTGTGTATTTCCTTTACTGTCAGTGATTAGATGTTAGACAAATTCATGAATGACTAGTTAGATCTGCGATTTTACATGCATGAATAAGAATGTCAGGGTATTCAATATAAGTTGAATGGTAAAGTAACAAATGAATATCAAAAAGTTTAATACCATATCCCCACTCATTCCCAAGTTGCAAGGACCTGAGCATTGCAGCCGCCAATAGAACTATCCTAGGTGAGACTGCACAGTGCACTCTATGTATTGTGCTACCTTCTGGTTTTCCAGAGGGGCCAATAGTTAAAGGGGTTTTGTTGGAAACCAAGTATACTTGAATCTAGGTCAACCCAAGAAAGGTAGCAAGAGAGACACAACCAACACTTTGTATTTCTATTTGTTTGTCTTAGCTCCACAGTTGATTTCTTTAATGAAGAATACATATTCATTAAATTATCTAGTTTTATTGTTCATTATCCCACATTGGCCTCAACTCATATATGATCCCATAATCCAATGGGATACACATTGATCATGTTTAATTCCTCTATTTAATCTAATAAATATTTTAAACAGCCATCATTAACTAATTCAGTATTTGTTGAGATCCTAATATATTGCTCAAAGAGTGACATTAGGGACCCCCCCCGAAACAATTAGAAATGCACTAGTTTCAAAGAGATATATATATCATTTTTGTGGTGAAATTATACATTAGCTCTGTAATTCACACCAATCTTATACAATTGATATTAAGGACTTGATATCATAACCGTGTGTTTAGTAGATAAAACATCGTTGTCAATTCCAGTGATAAATTCCAAATTCATAGTGAATCAGTAGGACATGCTACAAAGGAATTATTGAGATAAAGTCCCTTGATATTTTAACATCACATCTGGTGACTCCATAGGTAAGGAGAATACAAGGAGCTCCATAAAAATATTATCTTTCTTGATTTCCTCTCAAACTATTGTTCCACCATTGGAAGATCCAAAAAGAGCATTCATGAGGATGAGGTTGTACATTCAAGTTTATATACAACCCTATAATATGTTAGATTTCTTTTTTTTGAAGATTCAAAATAGACACTAGGTGTACCTAAAACTAGTCATTAAATCACTCATTCCAAGATAGAAACCTCGTTAGCACACTAGTCCATAGGCCTCAAAGTAGTTGGTAGCCAATAGGCATGAATAATTAGATTTCACTAGTATGCCTAGGTAGCCACATGATATTCCCAATAAGATAAAACTCCTCCCAAACTTTTATGGAAATAATGCTAAAAAACATAATTTTAGAAGCATTCCATGCATTCACAAAAAACAACAAGGTTACTTATGATTACATATTAAAGAAGGTGTTTGTCTAGTCTTTAGAAGAGGATGTTATATTGTGTTATAAAAATCTAATAAGAAATCATCAAGGAATTTTAACATACCTAGTACCCTCTATACACTAGTGAGGATACAGGGTACCTCTTGAGAATATTTTTTTTCACCTAACCTTTTTCTCTTATACCACTTTGGAACCTACCTAACCACCCCTATACATTATTGGGAAAGTGGGGTACTCCAAATTCCTCCCAACTTTATTAAAATTAGATTGATACCATTCTGTAATTTGTCTATCCATCTAATTGGGTTGAAATCCACCTTGTAGAGATCTAATACCTTAACTCCACCATGTCATTTGTTATGAAATTTCTTATGCATGCAGACAAGGAAATGCAACTCATGCACACACAATTAATAACTTCATTATTATATATTAATATTTATACATATAACATAACAACATTTAATTAATAGCATAAACAAGAGTTAGTTAACATAATTAAAAATAACCCATAACACTTATCTTTCTAGAAAATGAAACAACAACTAGATATGGATGAAGGGCATTCATTCTACAACAAGCCACCCACAAGTTAAGGCTATGATTCCACAAGGATGAAATATTCATATGGCTATCTCTAATCCTTTCGCACAACCCAAATTTCCAACTATCACATGCTGTTAAATCTTACAATTATCCCAATTACACCAACTCTCGAGTATATTTCCCATTTACCCTACACAACCAAGGAATGGGATCCCATTATCTTCTCCACAATCCCTCAAGATATTCCAATTCCTTATAGCGATCCATTATAGAATATTTAGGAAATATCACTACCAGGAACTTCACAGATTCTCAACTATAATTAATTTTACTCAAATGACATCCATTACCCTAAAACATGGCCACAATTTCCTTCATGGGTTTTGTTATCACATATAGTTTTCAAGGGCAGTAGGTCATCCAATTCTGTGGTCTTCACAGGAAACATTCAAGTGCAACCCTTTTTGGGTCAGAAATACTGGCAAGCGAACAGATTCATTTTTCAGCCGTAAGATATGACTGAGAGAAATATCAGTCATCAAGTCAACAAGATGAAGTCACAACCATTAGATCTCATCGGAGAGAAATCAACGGTGGGGAGGCATTGTGGGGATCGGGATACAAATTAAAGTTTCCACAAGTTGCGAGCCCACAATCGCTCATAATCATTAATCTTGCTATATCAACAGATCAATGGTGCATATCGATCCCGCTATGAACAAGCATCTTCTCATTGCAAGGATGAGAAAGGAAATTAAAGTATCTGTTAGTTGTGAGCATGCATCACTAATGGTCATTTATATTTCAGAAAGAGACACATGTCAAGTGATCTCGTACTCTAGGAGAAAGAAAGAAGAAGTTGAGTGAGTAAAGGATTCCCAAAGGCTCGAAGCCTGAACTCCCAAAATAAATCTCAGTCGTCCAAATCAAGATGCTACGCGTCACCAGATATCTCACTTTGGGAATTCGACACTTCAAATAATTGCATGAGAAAGAAGGAGAAATCTCACGAAGCCCAAACTCCTAAAGTAAATCTCGATCGTCCAAAACAAGAGGACATGTGGCACCAGAACCCACACTTCGGGAATTTAGCACTTCAGATAATTGTGCGAGAAAGAAGGAGAAAGCTCCTGAAGCCCAAACTCCCGAAGTAAATATCGTTCGTCCAAAACAAGAGGAAATTTTGCGCCATATATCACACTTAGGTAATTCGGCACTTCGTAGGATTGTGAGAGCTATGCATTGAAAAGGCCAGAAGATTGAAATCTCAAAGTAATTATGAGTCATTGATCTTTGTAGCAGGAAGCAGGTTCCATCCAAGAGCGACACATGGCAACAAAAGAGGGGCTTTCCCAGATCATAGATCGAGACCAGATTGACAACTACGCTTCATTGCTGGGATGCAACTTGCTCGAGTGTTAAAATTCTTGAGCAGTCCCGCAATCGAAACTGTGGTATAGTAAAAGATATATGTTGTGGAAGGTGGTGAATTACGAGCTCAAAATCGGTGTGAATCCAAACCTCCTTTGACGAACACACAATCACGTGCTTATATAGCATCAAATCCGAGAACAAAATGTAGCCGCCCCCTAGGCATTAAGAATTATGGTGATCCCAAGGAAAAATAATTTAATGACAAGGAATGGTGGTTGAAACCTCGACTCACTCCATAAATAGAAGGTGTGGAGGGTCTAGCCTTGAAGACAAAATTGTCAGCTCGAGGTACCATGATGGAAGATTTTTCCTGCAAGCCCATGCTGAGTTGAGTTTGTGTCTGACAGGAGGATAAATGCACAGTCTGACAGAAGAAGGCATAGACAAAAGGCTTTGAATGGAATGGCTAGATCACACTCCTAGTAGTTATGGACTGATCTGAGTATAAATAGATCATTTCAAGATTTTGTTATGGTCTTCAATTAGTTATGCAGAGCTCCCTACTATGTAATATTTTATGCCAGAGTTGTTCTTTGGTTATGTATATGATTTAAGACTTTCTCATTGTAACGACCCTTAATTATTAAGCATAATTAATTTAATAATAATCCCAAAAATATTAACTAAACTGTATTTATATCTTAAAGTAACATTTCTAATTGGATATTATTAAACAGTGTTCATGAGGGTTAATGAATGATTTAATTATTAATTAATTCATTAATTAATTAAGTATTAAATTAATGGTTAATAATAAAAATATAATACTACTTTAAGTTACGTTCTCGTAAAAGGGAAAACATAATAATGAATGGGACAAGGCATTTAAATATGGGATAAGGCATTTAAATAAGGGATAAGGCATTTAATAATAGGATAAGGTCTTTAAGAATGGGATAAGGTGTAATAAAGAGTTAGGTGGGAGTTAATGTGAGGGGGCGATGAAGGAGGAATAAGGGAAGTGGAGAAGGATTATGGGGGATTACTCTATGAGAGGGGGAAACTTGGAGGATGGGAGAGTGAAATCTACAGTGGAATTTACAGTGCACCAGGGGGCTGTAGAGGTTTTGGTCTCGGAGGGCTAGGACATCCATTGAATTCCTAGAGCTAGGTGTTACTAGTCGGCAGGGAGGTTGGTTTTGGGGTGTCCTAAGAAGTAGCATCAGATTCAAGCTAAGGAAGCAAGCATCAGATTCAAGTTAGAGTTATGAATCTTTTGAATTAAATTGTTAGTAAATTTCTATTTATTGAAATATTAGATTGAATGTGCTAGATTAAGTGAATTTTAAATTTATTGTTCTATTCTAAATAAATGGTAGTTTAAATTATATAAGATCTTTACATCTGCTATCAGAGCTTAGTTGAAATAATGGAGCCTTAAGGGCCAAAGTCCCTCTAGTCTAACCTGCAAACTAAACCAAACGCACTATTAATTGATTATATAAACAAATTAAAAAATATATATATAAATGAAATAAGAATTGAAAATGTTAAAAAAAAAAAAGAAATTGCCCACGAAATTTTAGTCTTGAACAACTCTAAGCATGCGTCTTCTATGGTTTTTCCCTTGTTGAGATTAGTGCCCATGCACCAGACCTAGCCGAAGGTTTTGGAAGATGAAGCAACAAGAGAAAACTAATACAATATCCTCACTAGGAGTAAGCTGACTTTATTCCACGCACTACATGGTTCACATGTATAGATTCTTTGTTGTGTTATGCATTTTCATGGAACGGGTCATCATCATGAGTATAGTTACATTTACAGATATTATAGACAACTTCTAATACTTAGCTGAGCACTAGTCCAAACTACTCGTATTAATTTTCTCAAAACATTTGGCAAACCAAAGACAACCAAGCATGGCACTCAAGCAACAAACACTTGTAAATTCAATAAGAAATTGGAGTGAAAATGTTTGCAAACACATGCAGCGGATTTGTGGAAGAAGCATCGGAATTAACATTTCTGTAATCATATGAAGATAAAACTCAATTAAAAAGCGTGGAGGTTAAAAAAAAACTTGACATGAGCATAGATGCAGTGCAACAGTAATTACTAATTTGTAATATATGCATAGCCTCTGAAAGAAGAGAGAATTAAAAGGCAACACAGATGCAAACCTATAGAGGCAGATTGTCAAGTGAGTGAAGGGAAAGAAAAATGATCAATCAAGATTATTCAATTAGCAAATAACTGTTGAAGATGAATAATTTCAAGTTTCAACTAATGAGCTTACCAGAACGACTTGGAGAAACTCCATTATTTATGGGATTACGTCCTTGGAAGAGAAAAGGCGATGGAATCTTCAGAATGGGGCTACCACTTGAAGTGTGTTGTCCGAAAAGAGTCAAATGAGGTTTATGCCATAACCTCAAAATCCCTTTACGAAGGCAAGACATAGAAAATATTCTTATTATAAAGAACATAAGGAGCACTGCTGTAAGAGTAGTTGGATCTAAATCAATATGTCTTTTCTTAAAAATGTGAAAACTAGCCTAGCCTCCCACCCTCGGTCGTTTTAACAACATTGTTCCAGCTTCAAGCAATGCAACACCTAAAGTCCAAGTAATGCTGCCAGACCCCACAACTACTTGTTTCTCCTTCAAATGCAAACCATCTCTCAAGAGTGATACTACATATGGAGCATGAAAACAATATTGTTCTATAAAAGGCTGTGGAACAACACTCCGCTCAGCATCTTGCCAAGTTTTAGTGCAGAACTCCCGACCTTTCTCTAGAACATCATTAAATAAAGCAGCGCCATCACAGTGCATTCAACACCAAGAGTTAGCACCAAACCAACAGTAAACACACAAAGAAGCGCTAGCACAACGCCAACACCAAACCCCATGAACAGTGAACACACAAAGTAGCGCCAACACAACGCATTCAACACCAAGAGTTAGCACCAAATCAACAGTAAACATACACCTCACAATAATAATCAAAATAGCTTCAATGATAAAAATGTGGCCTCAGGAAGCTACAGGTTGAACAACAACGACAGATTGTCTCGGATGGTACGGAAAAATCTCTTCATCATTAGCCACGGCCTCATAATCTAAAATTCCAATCATCCACGTTTCGGGTTGCGGAATTTGGCAATACTATTGCAGAAAGTTATAAATATCGTCCTTTCTTATTGTAACCACAGTATGAACGAGCTTTTCTACTATGTAAGAGAAAGTAAAATTACCAGCATTAGCTTAACCAACTCTCTTCTATTGTTTAGCTCATTTTAGATGGATTTCAGAAGACTTCAATTTGCCCATCTAGCTGTAAACTACTAAAATGAAAAAATACAGTCAAATTCTAATGAGTGATATGCATCATATGCTAAACGAGATCTTTAGTAGTACCCCCAAAATTAGATTAAGCAATGGATTGTTTTGATGTATTAGAATAGTTTTTATTTTTCTGAATCCTTGTCAGCTTGGATAAGGATCTTCTATATGGTTAGCTGTAAACAACGATTCCAGGTGAAGAAAGCTGATAAATAGGGTTGATACGCCTTCAAATCTTTTTATTCTTTTAGCCTGTTTTCAATTCATGGCAAACGAAGAATGCTGAAACATTTTAAGGACAAGAACTTACCTAGCCGGATTTTCTGATGAATCTTTCGTCCAAAATCTCACAACAAACCAAAACAAAAGTCGCAGAAGAGGAAAAGATGGATACATGGGCGATGTGAGAAAAAGTGACGGCGATATGAGAAGTTACTCTTCCTTACACGATTATGGTTGAGAAAAGATGCAATCTTGCTTCATGGATGACACGAGTACATTGGAATTCTCTGTGCATAGAAGAGGGAATAAGTGAGCTTGGTGGGAATCGATCTGGGGATCGTAGGGCGCGGCTTCATGAATGTCAAACACGAGGCCGAAGAGAATTCTAGAGGAAGACGAGCCCCTGGAGGAGGAGGCACGTGGGCCTCATGCGAGGACCCACTATGCCATTCTTGTACGTGTAGTTTCACGAGTAGGTTATTTTATATTATTTTTTTTAGTTATTGTTGTTTATTATCACTGTTATTTTAATGATAACAAATTAATAGTTTTAAATTTCGTTTATTTTATTTTTATTTTATTTTAATTATAATTATTAAAAAAAGGGGGGGGGTTCAAAATAAGTTTTTTTTTCATTTTATTTAAATTTTAAATTAAATTAAGATTAATTAATTATATTAAATTAAGATTAATTAGTTAAATTAAATTAAGTAAAAATAATTTAACTATTTAACTAATTAACTAAGTTAAGTTAAGTTATTTAGCTTAATAAAATATTAGTTAGGGCTAAGTATAAATTTTATGGAGTGCGCGAGGATTGAACCTCGGACCTCCTTCCACCGTGAATGTCTTTACGAAATCCGCCCTACCAACGCGCCATGTGTTGCTTCTTTTACAAATAAGTTTACTTATAAATACTTTAATTGTTGTACCCAAGACCACCCACCAAGTAAAACGCCTTAAGAAGAACACTAGTGCTGAAAGGCACATAGCACTGGCGAACGCAGAAACACGGCTGGCAAATGGGGATAATTATTTAGATTCCACAGATTTATCTTATTTAATTATTAAATGTAGTAATTATATAACCTTAAAAAAAATTTATGTGATTTGGTAAATATTAAAAAGTAAACGTGTTAACAGATGTTGTGATAAATGCAAGAAAGTCATGAATGATAAATCGGACCCATTGATATTGGAGGACGAATAAGAATATGCCAGCATCTTCAGTACATAACCATCAGACAATGGTTTTAGGTTAATTAAGATTAAAAGATCATTTGTGCCCATTTTCAGTAGGTGTACGCCTCTTGGCGCAAATTAATAAACATAAGGAAGGAAGTCATTTTTTTATCAAGTTGTAAGCGTAAATTAAAAGGGCTCAGACTAGGACGAGCGGAAATGAGGCGACAAATGCATTAGGAGCGTAAGCCTAGGAATTGGTGAGTAAGGCGCAAAGCTAGCGTAGCCACAGGGTAAAGAAACCAATAGTTGTTTTCGTAGGGGCGAAGAAACGAAGCTTAGATTCTTAAACCTAACCCTAACTGAGCCAATCCCCTAATGGAGTAATGTCTGTTTACAGACAAGTAAAGAAAACTTACGCCTAACCCCATTTCTAAAGTTTAGTAGCACCAATTTAAAA
>JZKD02S1736448.1:320327-342519 GCA_000966675.3 Picea glauca | reverse complement strand
TGCTGACTGGATTGGATGCATACATAAAATACTAAAGGGTGATAGTTTGATTATTAGTACATATACGAGAATTGTATGTACTAGCTACACATACATTTCTTGTACATATACACTACTATGTATAAATTTCCTTGACTTACTTACTAATAATGTCGGTTACTTGTTATGAATGTGTGAACCATGTTCTTGTTATTTGTACCATAAGATACCTTAACTTCGAGACGAAATTTCCTGAAGGGTGGGTGGATGTAACGACCCTTAATTATTAAGCATAATTAATTTAATAATAATACTAAAAAGATTAACTAAACTGTATTTATATCTTAAAGTAACATTTCTAATTGGATATTATTAAATAGTGTTCATGAGGGTTAATGAATGATTTAATTATTAATTAATTCATTAATTAATTAAGTATTAAATTAATGGTTAATAATAAAAAAATAATACTACTTTAAGTTACGTTCTCGTAAAAGGGAAAACATAATAATGAATGGGATAAGGCATTTAAATATGGGATAAGGCATTTAAATAAGGGATAAGGCATTTAATAATAGGATAAGATCTTTAAGAATGGGATAAGGTGTAATAATAAGTTAGGTGGGAGTTAATGTGTGGGGGTGGTGAAGGAGGAATAAGGGAAGTGGAGAAGGATTATGGGGGATTATTCTACGAGAGGGGGAAGCTTGGAGGATTGGAGAGTGAAATCTACAGTGGAATTTACAGTGCACCAGGGGGCTGCAGAGGTTTTGGGCTCGGAGGGCTAGGACATCCATTGATGTTCTAGGGATAGGCGTTACTAGTCAGCAGGGAGGTTGGTTTTGGGGTGTCCTAAGAAGCAGCATCAGATTCAAGCTAAGGAAGCAAGCATCAGATTCAGGTTAGATTTATGAATCTTTTGAATTAAATTGTTAGTAAATTTCTATTTATTGAAATATTAGATTGAATGTGCTAGATTAAGTGAATTTTAAATTTACTGTTCTGTTCTAAATCAATGGTAGTTTAAATTAAATAAGGTCTTTACACTCATTAATATAAGTCCGTTCCTTTCATCTTCTTGTGTAAATTGTGTTGAAACACTCAAGCATGGAGGATCCAGTCGAGGGTTGTGGTTGTATTGCAATGTAGGTTTAATTATAATGCAACACAGACCTGTTCCAGTACTTTCCTTGTTATCTAGATTATTATTAGGCTGAAATGACCGTGCATGGAGGATCCAGACGAGTTGTTGTAGCCATATAGTAATGGAGGTTTGATTATTATTTTGTTGTAATATTTTCAATGTTTGAAACTTAGATTTAAGAGTGCTCTTGTGTCTGAGTTTTTCTTCACCAAGTTGTTTGAAGGCCAAATGCTCATGGAAGACTTGTCCACTTTTATCACTAATTCTTCCTTCTTCTCACCTTTAATATTAAACCACAGAATGAATTTAATGAGGACCTCATTTCCTTATGTGTTTCTAGTCCAATTCCTGTATTAAAATTTCTTTTATTGAGCTATGTCCATTTGGCCTCCACTCACAAAACCAACATCCACCAAACATTTTAATGGGTACTAGGCTTATCCTCTTGCAATATAAGGGTGACTCTCATTGCTAACATTCATGGAATCATTGTCGGGGAATGAATTGAAGACATTTCCCTGGGATTGAATGACAAAGAAATTATGATTTTGAAGGTGCATTAGAAATCAATCACTTGAAGATTGAAACTTGCACCTGGCAACTCTATTATTTCATTTGTGGCTCCCAAAGGAAAACACATGAGGTCTACTCCACATATACCTCTAGAAAACACCTGAACCTGACCCAAAGAAGATTATCAAGAAAGGAAATATTTCTCAAGAAGGCTTTTAGTTGTTGTTCCAGATTGAAAATCTCCCTGGAAAGAATGGCATTGCCCAGATCCAATTTTAGATGGTGAACTAAATATGGACACGTTATTCTGACTTCTCATCTTTCACCATGGCGACTCCATTGGTTTGAAAGGAAAATATTTTATCTTAGGGGTATTCTTTCTGTGATTTTTCAAAAATATTTGGTTTCCCTAATCCATTTCCTAATCAAGATGAATGGGAAAGTAGCCTTCCTAAATTTCAAGGAGAAGAGTGGGAGTTACTAGCTAAACACTTGATGGATTTCCATGATTTTATTCATTAGCTTCATATCATACATGCAGATGTCCAAATAAATATTTTTCAGGTATTCATTGTAGGGGATTTCTTGCGATTGGTGTAGATCTCTTCCAGTTGCAAGTATCATCTCTTTGACATCCTTTCATGTAGCTTTTAATTCATTGTGCAAAGAGTATTTTCCATTCGAAAAAAAATTTGAGGGATGTTGTGACGAGTTTTCTTTTCTCCATAAATATTCTTCTAGTCATGAAAGCCATATTTGTGATGAAGCATTTATCGTAGAAGAAAAAATTTAACATGAAGATCATGAGGTGTTGAATGATATTCATTATGATAGAAATAACATAGAAATGTCTGGAGTCATATCATATGTATATAATGTTTTAAATTTTCATGAAGATCAACATC
This sequence comes from Picea glauca, assembly GCA_000966675.3. NCBI lineage: Eukaryota > Viridiplantae > Streptophyta > Pinopsida > Pinales > Pinaceae > Picea > Picea glauca. The sequence continues at coordinate 339,978 of JZKD02S1736448.1, read as the reverse complement.
TCTCTTTTGAATATTCTGATGATGAAGAGAAAGTGTATTCTACAATAGATATTTCTCCTAACTACGAAGCTAAGATAGATGATAAGCTAGTTAAAAGAACTAGTGAAGATTTATCTATGTTTTTTCCTAACTTTTCAGATTTGAAGGAAGATGTTGTTTGTTGTTATTATGGATAAAATGCAGAGGATATTCATTTCCTTGAAGAAGATTTTTTGGGAAGCCCTTCTTATGATGAAGAAGTTGTTTCAAATGCTAACCAAAAAGAACCATTTTTTGATGAATATCATAGCGAAGATGATGAAGAGAAGAGTTTTTCCATGGCTTCTTTGGAACCTTGTAGAATGGTTCCTATATATTATGATTATGAATTTGATCCTTGGGAGGGCCATGAGGGAGAAAAGGAATAGATATATGTGCAAATTATCTCCTATCCAGCACTTGTAAATGATCAAATATCACCTAGGATTAACCAACTTGCATCAATCCTTTATCTACATGTACACTTTGAGAACACCAAAAAATAGGTGAGCAATAACGAAGTAAAGGAGGTAATTTCTTACCAATTTAGCGTGCCTTATTACAAATTTTATGACCCTGTGGTGTTATATATAGAGTTGAGTTTTCCAAAAGCATTGGAGCCTGCAAACTTATTCATCTTATCATCATTTGAGGGTATTGTCAGTGTTCCAAAACATGTTTTCATGTTGCTATCATAATTCCCTTACCTTTTGTGGATCATTTGCAGTGAAAATAAGAATTATATTACCAAACAGTCTGGGTGGCTATGGTGGAAGTTTGATTTCACCTAGCACATTGTAAAAAATCAGTTAGTCTAGGATTGTACATAAATAAGCTCCTCCTGGAGCACATGTGTTTGTTTTCTTTTTGTAAGTATTGTAGTGTACATGTCAGCCTGTTTTCCTCAGCAAGATATATTTGAGCTCAACTCCACAACCCAACAACTAAGGCACTGGAATTGCACATTCTTGGCAACTTGCAAGGAGCATGCCATCCCCTATGGAGCCAAATGTTATCACATATATTTTTCAAGGGAAGCAGGTCATCCAAGTCCATGGTATGCATAGGAAATGTCCAAGCGCAACCCCTTTTGGGTTCGAAATACTGGAAGGAGAAAAAATTCATTTTTTATCCATAATATATAAGTGAGAGAAAGATTAGCCATTAGATCAACAAGATTAAGTCACGAACATCAGATCTCATTGGAGATAAATCGACAATGGGGAGGCATTGTGGGGATAGGGATACAAATTAAAGTTTCCACAAGTTGTGAGCCCGCAATTGCTCACAATCATTGATCTTGATATATCAACAGATCAACGATGTATATTGATCCTGCTATGAACGAGCATCTTCACATTGTGGGGAACAGAAAGGAAATTAAAGTATCTGCTAGTTGTGAGCCTGCATAGCTCGTAGTTGTTTATCTTTTAGTAGGGCACACATGTCAGGCGATCTCTTACTCCAGGAGAAATAAAGTATAATTTGAGTGATTAAAGACTCCCGAAGTCCCAAAGCCCTAAATCTTGAAATAAATATCGATCATCCAAATCAAGAGGCCACGTGTCACTAGATTTCTCACTTCGGGAATTCTAAACTTCGTATAATTGCACGAGAAAGAAGGAGAAATGTCCTGAAGCTCGAAATCCTGAAGTAAATCTCGGTCATCTAAAACAAGAGGACACGCAGCATCATATCTCACACTTCAGGAATTCAACACTTCAAATAATTGCGCGAGCAAGAAGGAGAAAGCTCCAGAAGCCCAAACTCTTGAAGTAAATGTCGTTCATCAAAAACAAGAGGACACATAGTGCCAGATATCACACTTCAGGAATTTGACACTTTGGAGGATTGTAACATCTATGTATTGAAAAGGCTCGAAACCCGAAGCCCGAACTCCCAAAGTAATTGTGATTCATTGATCTTCGCAGCAGGAAGCAGGGTCCATCCAAGAGCTGCATGCAACAACAAAAGTGGGGCTTTCCCAGATCATAGATCATGAACAGATCGATGACCATGCTTCATTGTGGGGATGCAACTTGCTCGATCATTAAGATTCTTGAGCGATCCCACAATCAAAACCATGGTATAGAAAAATAGCTATGTGGTAGAAGGTGGTGAACTGTGGGCTCAAAAGTGATGTGAATCCAAACCTCCTTTGAAGGCCCTGCAATCACATGCTTATATAGCATCAAATATTAGAGAAGCACGTAGTCTCCCCCTAGGAATTAAGCATCGTTGTGATCCCAAGGAAAAATAAGTTAATGAACAGGAATGGTGGTTGAAACCTCGACTCACTCCATAAATAGAAGGCCTGGAGAGTCTGGCCGTGGAGACAAAACTGTCAGCCCGAGGTACCATGATGGACAATTTTTCCTACAGGCCCATGCTGAGTTGAGTTTGCGTCTGACGAGAGGATACGCGTACAGTCTGACAGTAGAAGGAACAACTGAAAGGCTTTGAATTGAATGGAAATATTACACTCTTGGTAGTTGTGGAATAATCTGAGTATAAATAGATCAATTCAAGATTTTTTTATGGTCGTCAACTGGTTGAGAAGAGCTCCCTACTATTTAATTTTTGATGCTAGAGTTCTTCTCTGGTTATGTATATGATTTAAGACTTTCTCATTAATAGAAGTTAGTTCCTTTCATCTTCGTGTGTAAACTATGCTGAAACACTCGGGCATGAAGGATCTAGTCAAGGGTTGTGGTTGTATTGTAATGTAGGTTTGATTATAATGCAACAGTGACCTGTTCCAGTACTTTCCTTGTTATATAGCTTCTTCTTAGGATGAAATGCTCGTGCATGGAGGATTTATATGAGTTGTTGTAGCCACATAGTAATGGAGGTTTGATTATTATGTTGTTGTAATATTTTCAGTGTCTGAAACTTAGGTTCAAGAGTTCTCTTGTGCTTGAGTTTTTCCTCACCAAGCTGCTTGAAGGACAGATGCTCATGGCATACTTGTCCACTTTTCTCACTAATTCTTCCTTCTTCTCACCTTTAATCTTAAATCACTGACTGAAGTTAATGAGGACCTCATTTTCTTATGTGTTTCTAGTCCAGTTCCTGTGTTAAACTTTCTTTTACTGAGCTATGTCCATTTGACCTCCACTCATAAAACCAACATCCACCAAACATTATGATGGGTACTAGGCTTATCCTCTTGTAATCTGAGGGTGACTCTCAGTGCTAACAGGTTCATGGAAATCACTTCCCATAATTTCATTACAATATACATGAGATCATTCAACCCACACCTAATGTTTAGGACCACATCCCATACAAAATCATGGAAAAGCCCCTACCATAACCAAAATTCATGGATTAGATTTGCGTGATTATGATGATCCACTTGTACTCAAAGGAATCCCACATATCTTATTTCAATTTGTTGATGGGGATAGATTCCAAATGATCAATGGTATGGATTAAACCTAAGGACGAGGCCCAGATAGACTTAGGTCCCTGTTTGATATGGATTAATCCTCTAGGTTAATAGTCCATCAATCATTCGATGGGATCTAAAAGTTGTTCAATTTCATTATTTTATTTATTTTTTATTTTTATAACTATCTATTGCAAGAAATAAGTAAACTAAGGAGTTGGATAAATTTTTGTCGAGGAAATAATTCCACTAATAATATATTACTCATTAGATAACATCCATGAAAATATAAATAATTGACAATAGGAAGATATAAAATTTAATTGCGCGACATTCATAAATAATTCCACAATATCCTAGATAAAATAAAAAAAAGAATAACTAATAAATCAAACAATCATTCACCAAAAGTATCAAGCAATTCATTCAACCAAATAAGATATCTTAAAAGTATTTAAATTATTACTAGATGTGTATAACATTTAATTAGTTGTAGAGCAATCCACAATGATTAATAAACACCCAGAAATTTAGGAAACCAAAATGTATTGACTCCTAAGAGTTTCTAAATTCATCCTTGAAAAATTTCTCCACTTACAATCCTCTTGAAATCAGTCCATATATCAAAGACCCCTTACTAATAGGTCAATCTATTTATTTATAAGATAAAAATTAATCTAATTATGGGATAAAACTAAAAATGACTTTTTAAAAACCCACGCAATTTTCATCTTTAGTGAATAAAATTCTTGATTAAACATCCATTTAAAATGTAATGTCCATCCTATTTCAGGGCCTCAAAATTGATAAATATCTTCTAATCTCCTACTTTAATGACTGCAATTTAGTTCAGAATTTTTCTTTATGCAAGGAATAACTGAATAAACTGGTAAATAGACAACATCAAAATTAGACATCATAATAACAAAAGCATAATAATAACATACCAACTAATGAAATACACACCTTGACATGTTTGTTCTTGTTCTTTCCCAACTGCCCAAACTGAATATTTACATCCCGACCAACTAGGAACAACCTCTCTGGCTCCCTAGCTCCTTGCGGTTTCTTGGCCCCTAAGCCCAAAGTTCCTAGCAACAAGAATGTCCTTGTAAAATCTCCCCAAAACAATCCGTTCTTCCCATTCCCACCTTCTTCCTCTCTCTTTCATAATTTTTTTTCCTTGCCTCCTTCTTCCCCAATTTTTCCCAAAACAATAAAATACCCTCTCCAAGTCCTCTCCCCTCTTCCTTATCCTCCTTTCTCGAATACCTATCCATTATTCAATTCCCCAACTGCCTTGTCCCATTATTAATTCCATAACATCCTTATCCCCCCATTAATTACTTCACCTACCTTTTTAATAATAAAATAATAAAAAGACTCATTGAATTTATTTTAATAATTAATTAAATTTAAATTAACAACCAGGATAAATAAATAATCAAATTGGGTTGTTACATGTACACCCACCTTTCAAGAAACTTCATTATGAAGTTAGAGAAATTTACAATACAAGGGTAATGACTCATTATTCATACATCCACATTAAATAAACAACATCATCAATTTAAAACACTTATACATACTAGTGTACATGTGCAAGGCATGCATGTGTAGCTAGCACATACAGGACTCGCACATGTACTAATGAAAATAATCATCACACCTAAAGTAATTCTTGTATGCATCCAATCCAATCAACAAGACCATTGATTTCATAAAATATAGTAAACCATTTAAAATTTTCGCAAAATCTCTCAATTATAATAATTTAGCACAAACAACATTCACTTAGATAATTGTAGTTCAGTCAAGAAATTTATAATTATATATACTTGTAGTTCAGTCAACTACTTCTAGTCATCCTTCCTCCCTAACCTACTTCCATATTCCATTCCTATCCTTCCTCAGCTGGACTATCTTGGAGCGTCAACTATATTGACCTGAATCCAGATAGAACCCGTGAGCGGAAGTGTCAACTCTCTTGATCAAGATTCCCCGACAGGAAACTGGTTTTCATAATCACACATATAGGGAAGCATGAGCTAACACCATCCTCCCATGAATCCAGGTTTCATAGGATACATGGAGGGAAATGCCTCTACCCCTCCTAATAGAAATAGGGTCAACACCCTACCATGGACCACACAGTGGCACTATGTTGTTGGGAATTTTGTCATCGTATATTCAGTTTCAGGCAGTCTGACCACTTGAAAAACCTTCACTTGTCCACATATCATAGAAATGCATTTGAACCAATATAATTTCACATACAAATATTCATACCATATTGTTTCCTGGTCAATGTTCATGACATCAACCTTTTATTATCAATATCCTTTGGCTATTTCATAGCCTATTGACCTACATATTAGTGTATAACACAAAATCATACATATCTATGCACTACTATCATGTAAATACATTTAATCATATTCTCAATTCAATATCCATGTACCAACAACTTTAAATGTCAAAATTTTCAAGTTATAAATATATTGCATAATACCCATCATAATTCAAATAACGATAAACATTCAAATAATTTAGATTCACATAGGTCCATGTGTCTTAAAATCTCAAGTGTATCATTAATAGTTTCATACTTAATAAAAAAATAAAAGGTGATTAGGTCTTAAGTAATTATAGTTGTCTAAGTCAAAAGGTGGCATTATATACACCCAACCTCTGGGAAACATATTCTCGAGGTGGTCAAAAAAGTGAGGGATGATCTCATCATAAGGTTTCTGCATCCTCCCAAGTAGCAAATACTGGGCTATACTTGTCCCACTGGACCTTAACTTGTTCTACCAGATGATTCTCGTGCTGTCAGACCTTGATACCTGCAATTCCTTCCAATTCTAATTATGAGATTTGTCAGCAACATAATGACGTAGAACATATACATGAAAAACATTATGATTCTTATGAAAGTGGGGTGGAAGTACGAGACGATAGGCAACGAGTCCAATTCTCTCTTGTATTTTGAATGGTTCTATAAATCGAGGTGACAACTATGTCCCCTTCCCAAACTGAATGACACTCTTATTAGGCCTGATACGAATGAAAACTTGATCTCCCACTTTCGTCATTAGCATAAAAACTATGTCCCCTATGTGCATTAGCATAAATTTTCTACCTATCATGTGCTTCATTTAGTTGATGACTAATCTAAATCACTTGTTCCTCCATCTCTTGAATCAATTATGTCCCAACTTTCACTCGGTCTTCTAACCTTTCCCAAATCAACGGTGTCCTGCATGGCCTTCCATACATGGCCTCATAGGGTGGCATTCCAATGGAGCTATGAAAACCTTTATTGTAGGTGAACTCGAACAAAGGTAGGTATTTCTCCCAATGGGTTTGATTATCCATAACATACATCATAATAATGTCTTCCATAACCTGATTTACTCTCTCAGTTTTCCCATATGTTTCAGGATGATATGTTGTGCTTAAGTTCAATTGAGTTCCCAATTCTGATTGTAAACTTGTCCAAAACATAGATGTGAATCGAGAGTCCCTATTTGAAATGATATTCTTGGGTAACCCATGAAAATAGATGACCTCACTTAAAAACATGCATGCCACATCAATGACATCATAAGTGTCTCTAACTAGAATAAAATGAGCACTCTTGGTCAACTTATCAACTATCACGTGAATGGGGCGATGTGAGTGGCAATCCCATAACAAAATCCATGTAATTTGTTAAGGTTTAAGCTATTATTAGGTTTCTTTTCAATTTACTAGATAACCATAGCATAGATAGGATCAGTGAGAAATACACAATCACAAGATACACATCATGTATCCTAGGAAACCCTCATGGGGGAGAAAACCCAACAAAAACTTCCTTAATATAGATAGCCAATACAATGCCAAGAGAATAAACCAAACAATACAGAAAGTCCTCTCCCAAGAATGTGCCTCTCTCTCTCTTTCTTCTTCTCCAATTGTAGCTCCAAACTTGCACTCTGATGAACAAGTGAGTGAGTGAACAAATGAGGTGCTAGCCTCTCTTATTTATACAATCTGGTAGGCGTTGAACTAAGGTGTCTTTTCACTGGCAAGGTCGACTTCTCATTCTGGGTGGTTATAACCACTTTAATATATTCTGGGGGTCAACTTCTCATTTAACCTATTACAATTAGGGTTTGACCAATCCGCGAAAGGGTATTTGGTCATTTACAATACCCAACATAATCAATCCACAAAAGGGGATTGATCTAATGAATAATACATCAATAATAAGTAGAAGACTCTTTGCAGTTACAATATTTCAATGCTCCCCCTTAACAAGAAGGGTATTCTACAACAACATCAAGCGAGAGAGAGGGCAACATCATCAACAACATCTTGGAACACTGACTAGCATATCTATAAATCATCGAAAGATTTCCTCATCATCAATATCATAATTCTCAGTAGGGACCTGGAATGGCATCATCATCCTCATTAGAATGAGGCTAAGGTAACATCATCATCATCTTCAGTGTGAGGATAAAGTAACATCATCATCTTCGGCGTGAAAGATGAAATAACATTATCATCATCATAATCATCTTCAGCAAGGAGATGAAGTGGCATCATCATCATCATCTTTAGCAAGAAGCTGAAGTGGCATCATCAACATCATCTTCAGCAAGAAGATGAAGTGGCATCATCATCATCATCTTCAACAAGAAGCTGAAGTTGCATGATCATCAACAACTTCAATAAGAAGTTGAAGTGGCATCATCATCATCATCAACTACATCAACATGGATTAGTATAACACTAATACATCGTCATCATCAATAACAACACAAGGATGATACAACATCAAAAACAACAATATCACAACACAAAGTCTGGAGCATCATCAACAAAAACAACATCACAACATGAAGGTTGGAGCATCATCAACATCAACACTAGGTTGAGAGTCTTCAGCACGAAGCTGGAATCACAACACAAAGCTGGATAGACAATACCATCATCATGAAGTTGGCATCACAACATGAGGATGGCACATCACAACACGAGGCTAGCACATCATCAGAACACGAGGCTGGAACATCATCACAACACGAGGATGGCATGTCATCAACACGAGTCTAGAATCACAACAATTAATATGGAACATCATCATAACAATTAAGCTAGCATCACAACACTAGGCTGGCACATCATCACTTCAATTCAGTTGGCACATCATCACAACAATTACGCTGGCACATCATCACAACAATTAAGCTGGAATCATAGCACTAGGATGGTACATCATCACAACAATTAAGCTAGCACATCATCATTTTGTGGTACTCTAACATTCCCTAAGGAGCTTCCCAGGAATCATAATATTCCCTAGGATTATAAGAATCCTAACAGAGCTACCACTACTTATCAGGATACCATATTATCATCAACACTACTCCCCCTTTCGAGGGAGGTCCTTTTGGACTATACCAAGCTTGTCTCTAAAGTTCTCAACTTTACACGAGATAGAGGCTTGGTCAACACATCAACAACCTATTCATCCATGCTAACATACTGGATCTTTATGGCTCCTCTCTGCACCATATCACAGATGTAATGTTATCAGATCTCTATGTGCTTTGACTCATTATGGAACATATAATATCCATAAAAATCTAGTTACCACATAATATCACAGTGGCTTCCATCTCCAAATCAAATAGATTTGTCAACAACATTCGAAGTCATACGTCTTCACAACTGGCAGAACATGCAACAATGTATTCCACTTCTGTTGTGCTTGGAGAAATGATGAATTTCTCCCTACTCTACCATGAAATCATGGTTGACCTCAGACTGAAAAAACATCTTGAAGTTCTCTTTCTATCAAAAACACTTCTAACTCAATCTGAATTGGTGTAACCACTAAGTCTGAAGTCACAATCTCAAGTATAATAGAAACCAAAATCCAACATACCATTAAGGTATCTCATCATATGTTTTGCAACAACAATGTGAACACGTGTTAGTTCTACTGGATACTGACTCAAGGAAAAACATATGTGTAGCCTGGTATTCATCAGATACAACAGTGAACCAATAAGTTGTCTTCATAGAGTAGCATCAACCAATTCTGACGAGTTATCTACCAAGATATTCAACTTTGTTTCCATGGGTGTGTACATGGATTTGTATTTCAACATGTCAACCCTTTTCAATTTTAACTATATACCCCCCTTGGTTTAAGGAAGATCTTCTTTTTTCTCTGCCAAACTTCAAGACCTAAGAGATAATGCATTTAGGTATTCCATCAAACTCTGTGGCAAGCTTCTTCTGCAATTTGTGATGATATTTTCTTCACCTTGTCAAGAATACATCATCTACATATAGTAGTAGCATCACTAGCTCATCATTCATAACCTTGACATAAAGGTTAGAATCAACTTTTACTCTTGGTAAAGACCAAGCTTGTGAGGAAACTGTAAATTCTTCCATATCAAGATCTAGGAGCTTGCTTCAACACGTACAAAGATTCCTTCAACTAGAAGACAGGAGTCTTTCTATCTTCAATCCTCAAATCAAATTTTCTCATTACATTGTACCAATCTGGTACACTTGTCAATATGCACAATCATGTGCTAGCTCTATGTTCTTTCTGCAAAGCACTATCTATCTCACTACTTGAGAGTATGTTCTCTCCTTTTTCGGCAATTGTTCCTTTTGGAACTGGTACTCTATACCTGCACCTGCTCTATAGCTGAGAATGGTTCCTCCATTATCACTGTGACTGTTGAAATCCAGGAGTAATTCATCTACTCCATCATGGAAACAACTTCATCTGAAACTGAGAGTGGCTCAATAACTAATACTAAAAATAACTCTTCTTCTTTCATGGAGGTAATGCTATATTTTATCATAGTCATGTACTGCACCAATTGCCACTCAATTTTAAATATGGGGATTGGTCCCCTTATATCTCATACTATATATGAGTCATGGTTGTACTGGTTGTCTTCATAAGTACTGGAACTATTTCTTCAATAAGGGTCTCGTCATAGTCTTCTCCCTTTTGATGGGAGAATCCTCTCGATGCACGTCAGGCTTTGTACATCTGCAATGTGCTTGATCTATATAGATCAATCTTGGAAGTCAATATTGACTTCTCTTCTAGTCTCATAGAATAATAAATATCCTAGTCTTTTTGACTGGCTTCCTTCTATGTTACTGAAACAAGGGAATCTTCCCAAGATATTTCATATCTCCTAGAAGTTTCTAAAGCCACGATCTAGTATTCTCACGACATCTGTCTCCTAGTTCTGGAAGTTATCTCTTCATCTTATCCTTTCTGAGATCATGCTTACTCTCGATTTCTTCTGAGTCTACAAGGACTTCATCATCTCTTACAGGGTATACTTGGTGTTGAATACCAAGTCTAAATATGAAAGATAGAGTTAGGATTCAAACGATATTTTCTTCTCATTATAATGTTTGGTCATTTTTGGAGCCTTCTGCTCCTTTCAATCAATCTTCATATTAGATACTATGAATATCAAGAGATAGCTTCTTCTTCATCTTCTTTGGTACATGAGTGTATATGGTCATGTACATAGTCTGCTTCATATCTCATCTAATATGTTGCCTTCTTGCAAACTTCACTATAGCTTCCTCAATGTTATCACCTGTGACTTGAAACAAGGTCAACAAAACAAAAGGCAAGAGTAATACTCTTTTGATAATAGTAGATAAAACAATAGCACAAGTAATCATCATAGTAGCTCCTTTAGATCTATCACTTGGGACTTGTCTGAAACAAGGATCAAAAGTAAGGAATACAATATGAAATGAGATCAACACTCTTCTAGTGTTGTGATCACTCATTCATCCAAGGTAACCTGGAATCAATACAAGATGTTTCTCCTAGAGGATATGTTAGTTGTATCTAGTAAATGATTACATTAAGCATTTACCTCAATATGCTCACATGCTACCAAGCATAATACTTTTCAAAGACTACTACCTCAATTATAGTGTTTACTTGTAAAGGGGTAGTTATCAACTTTGTCATGTGCAACTTTGAATCTTATCAACTTAATTAATCAAACCTAGAACCTGGATTTTTTTCCTCAAGAATGAGTGTGTGTTTATTTTCTTCCAAGTCTCCTTCACTCAAGATGACAAGTGCTTTCTTCAACCTGTCTTTTGTACTAGGACAATATTCTCTCTTGATAGAAGGTTGGGTTAGAGAATAAACTCTATGATCTCTACTTTAATCCATCTAATATTTTGACCAAAGGTTAGTATGATGGTCATAGCTACAACATGCAACACTAATCAAAATAATTTCATAAAAAATAGATGCATATCATAATAATCACACATGGGTTGCATTATTCCTCTGGATGTGTTGGATCTTGATATCCTTCTGGATCTATGGCAAGAGATACCTTCTCCAACTCTTAAAAAACTTCAAGGGTGACTGCAATTGGTACTACAGATGATACTTCAACTGATACTGCTACTGCAACTGATTCTATAACTGCAACTACAACTGCAACTTAGGGTTTTATGAGGAAACCCTAAATTTTCAAACTTCAAATTTTGAAATTCTGATCCATGGGCTAGATGCGTTGAGCTGAGGTGAGTAGGATCGCATAGTCATATTTCCAAAAATCCAAATTTTTCCCCCTCAAACTTGATCAGCGGATTTATGGAATGGTGCTTCTAGTTTTTTGGTACTTCTCATACTCTGATACTTCTGGTTTTCTAGTACTTCTCGTCCTCTGGTACTTCTAGTTTTATGGTACTTATGGTACTTTGTGAAAACTAGGGTTTCACTTTCCAAGAGATCTACCCACTGAAAAGGTGCGCTAAAGGTGCCAAAGAGTTCCTTGGTCTAGGGCACACTTTTCTATATGGTTTTGAGGCTGAAAACCTTCTTCAATAAAAAGCTCTAATTTCCATGTACGACAACAGTGACATTTTTCTTCTTCTTGTAAAAGATGCTCTCTTCAGCTTAGCTCTGATACCATGTTAAGCTTTAAGCTATTATTAGGTTTCTTTTCAATTTACTATATAACCACAGCATAGATAGGATCACTAAGAAATACACAATCACAAGAGACACATCATTTATCCTGGGAAACCCTCATGGGGGAGAAAACCCAACAAAAACTTCCTTAATATATAAATCCAACACAATGCCAAGAGAATAAACCAAACAACACAGAAATTCCTCTCCCAAGAATGGGCCTCTCTCTTTCTTCTTTATTATCCAACTTCAGCTCCAAGCTTTCACTCTAATGAACAAGTGAGTGAGTGAACAAATGAGAAGCTAGACTCTCTTATTTATACAATCTGGTAGGTGTTGAACTGAGGTGTGTTTTCACTGGTAGGGTTGACTTCTCATTCTAGGTGGTTATAACCACTTTAATATATTATGGGGACCAACTTCTCATTTAGCCTATTACAATTAGGGTTTGACCAATCCGCAAAAGGGATTTGGTCATTTAAAATACCCAACATGATCAATCCACAAAGGGGGATTGATCTAATGAATAATAAAACAATAATAAATAGAATGCACTTTGTAGTTACAATATTTCAACAAAAATGACTTCCCATTTGGACAAAGGAACATCATGCAGTTGTAGGAGACATGTCGGCTGGTGGTGTTAAGTATTCACTTGTCTACACTCTAGGCACTTGGCGAAAAAATGAACTAAATCATGTTTCATGCCTACATAGATGAAAATCTTCTTCATGTCTGCGTACATTTTCTTCACACCTATATGTGCACAATAAAGTTCTCTATGGGTTTCCTTGAGTATGATGCTTCGAATATCCCCACCTTCGAGGATCTACATCCTTCCCTGATATCTTAATAATCCATCTTCTTCTAGGCTATATCCTTCATACTTTGGATCTAATTGCCTCCCACTCTGGAGGGTTGAAGTAACCTTTAAATACCAATTATCTCCAAGAAGTTTCCCCAACACACGCTCCCTCAGGTTAACTTTTAAGGGTACCAAGGAGAATACACCCAGTCTCTTTCTCAAGGCATCCATGACCACATTCTCCTTTCCCTTTATGTACGCAATTCCAAAATCTTAGTCACTCATAAACTCACTCCATTACCTCTGCCATGCATTAATATCCCTTTGACTGAATAGATGTTTTAAGATTTCATGGTCAGTTTTGAGCTCAAAGCTTTTCCCCACCAAATAATGCCTCCAAAGCTTTAGAGCTAGCTTTACAACTGCCAACTCTAAATCATGAGTAGTGTTGGAGTCGCCTTTTACAAGTGGTTGAAATATAATCCTTGCAAACAAAAGTTTACCCCAACATGCGAAGTGGCGATAGTCGTTATAGTCCTTAAGCAAGTCTATCACTTTTATCACCTCACGCTATTGCGCTTCAGGAGTTACAAGACACAAAGTTTCCAAACTCTGATATGTGAAGTGGTGATAGTTGTTATAGCCCTAAGTCACCATCGCTTAATTATTAAGCGAGTCTATCACTTTTATTACCTCGCACTATTGCGCTTCAGGAGTTACAAGTCACAAAGTTTCCAAACTCTGATATGCAAAGTGGCGATAGTCGTTATAGCCCTAAGTCATCGTCACTTAACTATTAAGAGAGTCTATCAATTTTATTACCTCATGCTATCGTGCTTCGGGAGTTACAAGTTGCAAAGTTTCCAAACTTTGATGTGCGAAGTCGCGAAACGATTTCAAAAATTCACCCAGGTTAGTGTCAAGGGTAAGTCACCTTAAACCCCAGTTAAGCATTGTCGGGGTTTCGTGACTCGGTGATAGATCTCCCAAAAAAACATACCTTCATAGCCCCGAGTCATGAAATCACGATTTTTATTAATTAAGCATGGTTTAATTTAGAGCTTAAGTCAGATCACATTTTTTAAACTAAATTGCATCATCGCGATTTTGGGTTTTGGGGGCTCAAAGGGTAGGAGTGAATTCTCCCGATACGGCAAATGCCAAAAGAGGGGGATTAAAGACTAAAACAAACTTAATTAAAGGAGCTAAGCATGATTAATTGATGCATTAATGAAAAATTTAATACGCACCATCTGTAGAGTATTTTTAAATTCTTTTTGCATTGATTCATGCCATGACTTGTCAAACAATTATGGCATTTATTTGGACTACGACGAGGTGACAGATGGTAGGATCTTCTTTTACTGCTAAATATTTCTTCAAGCGATTTGATAGTTTTGTTCGCAAGGACACCAGGGTTTTAAATGACTAAGATAAGGGGTTTGTTTCATTATTTCAATTTTATTTCTATTTTGTGCGCAGAGCTTTTTCATCAGGATAACTTATGTCTGTATTTACAATTCTTACTATAGGTGATCTGTGTACAAAATTCTCTTTCATGGCTCCATGAAAGGCGTTCAAGGCGGCTGCCGAAATTTTAGGTCAGGGCTCTGATGTTGTTTCCGATACTTCACCCCGAAGTATTAATACTGTCAAAACCTGGATATACATATCTGACATTCTTCAGTCTGAATATATGAATTGTTCAGATGATTCCAGTGATAATTAGAAGGATGATTTGGCCACCAAATACAAAATCATCATTCAGGAAGAAATGCACAAAATAGCGGCAAGATCACGGCTCCTCCCCTATTATGATATGATCAGATGGGTGCTAGACCATGTGGATATCCCGACCAAAACTATTATCAGTGAGCACAAGGTGACGATTGGGACTTTTAGACCAGAACATTTGCAGGCAATGTATCAGCTGTCACCCACACCAAACTTCGCGTACAATGGCGAGTTTTTGGAAGGTTTCAAGGAGAAGGAATGCGAGAAATATGGAAGAAACTTTTTCGATCTGATCAAGGACTGGGTTTCGGACCCCCCAAAATTCAGGGTAGATTATAATGGAATTTATTTAGTCTCCTCCTTAGAGATTCCATTCATGTATATAGCAATGATGGCCTATAGGTTGTATGGAAGGGAGTATGGAAGGGAGGACACCACACATTTTTTCCTCCCGTGGGTACCTTTGACTCACACAGTCATTGAAGGTCTTTCTTTCGACTGGGCCAAACTGTTGTCAGATAGTTTAACCAGTCGAATTACCGAATATCGACCGTAGAAGGTGAGTGGGAAAGCGAATTCATTTTTCATGTCCGCCTACATCATGGATTCCATTTGTTTCATGATGATTTTCCCTCTAATGAGCTAGAGATAGACTCCATCTAGTATAGAGCCCATCCATGTCTACCACTCAAAGATTTGGGAGGATAAGGCCAAAGAATTCATCTACGAGATCTTCAACTGGGTAATGGTGCCACTACATGATGCCATTTTTGGCCAACCGCCTCTTGAGATATCAGATAGCATTGCGACTAGCCTAAGAAGCATGGAAAATTGGTATCTAGAGGCGAAATTTTCATATATCATGGTTTTCGACACCTCTGTCCCTCCATATGCCCTCCCTCTATTCCTACCAGATAATCTATTGTGCCGTGAGATTGCCAGATAGTCTGTACTCGACGGGATAAGCAAGGAGATCAAAGGAGTATCAAAAAAGGTATGGTCTCCCTTCCCTATCTGTATCGATGCATATTCCTTGTTAGATTTTTTCCATGCCAAAGCTAAGGTTGTGGCTCTGGAAGAAATGAAGCTGGTAGACATTGAGTTTAAGAAGAATTACCCTAGTAAGGTTGTGATAAATCACCTGGAAATTTGTGGCCTGAAGAGGTATGAAAACAAGGATTCCCCGCATGACAAAATATTCTTGGGCACGAGGTTCTTCATGGAAGTCCTGAGGTGGATTCAAGCCTTGCCACCTGGAGACATGGCTGAATTTTTGAAATTTCAGGAACACGGATAGAGTTGTCTCCCCCATATTTTACAGAGTGAATCCCTAGAGCTTCTAGTGACAAGGCAGATGGGAGACAAAGGTGCCAAGGACTCGAGTCCTGGTGGGGAGAAGGACCAAGGGAAAACCAGGGAGGCTGGAATCTCAAATCTAGGAGCCGAAGTCTCCTAGAAGCATGAAGGAAACCCCGAAAAGGAAATGCCACACAAGCAGGCCCAAGGCCAAGCGGAGATACCTTCGAAGGGATTGGGTGACTCACTTTTTATCGCACCAAACGAGTTGGTTACAAATGTCACCCCGAAACAAACATCCAAGCAAATTGGCAGTACGATTACTATTGTCACACCCTTGAAGTTCACAAAGGGTAATCCTAATGAGGGATGGATTTTCAATGAAGAACTGACGCCTATTTATATGGAGGAGCTACCTCCCAACAAATGTTTCTTTGACAAGAAAAGAAAGGTCGTGGTAAGGCAATGATTTTATCAAAAAGAGTGCATACTAGCTAAAAAAATTTAAATCATGATAGATGGGAAGGCCGCAAAAGAGGAAAAATTTGCAGAGGAGATAGTCAGGATGCTAGGGGCTTACGCTACAACCAATTAGTACTCAGTTGGGACTTTGACGACCCAGTTGAAATGACAGAACCGTTTAATCAGAACATTGGAGGCTAAGCTAGCTACAGTAGAGGAAAATTCCAAAGATCAGGTGAACACAGGTCTAGAGAAAGTTAGAGCAGTCGATCAAAGGGAAATCAAGTGACTCGGATCCGATCTTGAGTAATTACATCAGTTGGCTCAGATCAGCCAAGCTCGGGTAAGCCAACAAGAAGAACTGATCAGGAAGTTATAGGTAAAGTTGAATTCTGCTAAGAGCTAGGTTATAGATATTGGTATATTCAAATCCCAAGCCATTGAAATCTGAAAAAGAGTGTTAGCAGCCCAAAAAAATTTACTTGTTAAAGTGGAGGCCATCCAAAACCATTTCCAGACCATTGACCAAGTATTGGAAGACATTTCTTTGAGAGAAAGAGAAGTTGGGGTAGCTTGGGTTTCTTTCCAAGAGGCCATTATAGCCGTGACAAGAAAATAAATGGTAAGTAGTTCTAGGCTTTCCATCCCAGATAAAACCAGAGGTAATATCTTGTTGAAGGCATGGGAGCGTAATATATCAGAAAGAAGAGAATGAGCTAAATAAATGAGAAATTCTTGTGAAGAAACTTTCGGCTTGATAAATGAAAGTTTGTCTGATATTGATAGGGAAAGAAGCACTGGGACACTGGGCCATATCGATATAGCCAAGCACTTTCTCAATATCAAGGAGAATGAGGAAAAAGAGCAGGCTAAAATATCACAGATAAGCCAGACTGATATAGTCCAAGTGGATAAATGGCTAATAAAACCAAGTGTATAGTTATGTTCTATCATCACTGAGGACCGACTAGTAGGGGGAAGGTTGCCATAACTAGCAAAGGATTGTTACACTTTTGAGGCAAACAACCAAGTAGAGCCTTCTAGGTTGATAGCCCAGTTGGTGGAGAGTTGTGTCACTTGCACCAAGCAAGCGAAGGGGCAGGTTTTCGGTGCCAAATAATGACAAGTGTTTGCATGTTCTATTTTTAGTACCCAAAGAGTAAAGAAAGGAAGGTGCTCTACCCACATGAAGGAGGACAAAGACAAAGAAGTGAAATGCTTAAATTTCCCATTTTGTAACTGAAAACTCCTGGAACGACTGAGATCTGAATGTTTAGAAGTTGTATAAATAGGCATTTTTGAAGAGAGAGAAAAGGGATGGACCTTTTTGGGTCGATTGTAATAGAGACTTTCTTCATTTTTGAAAATTAATACAAAGCAATCGAGAGATTCTTGATTCCATGAAGACTGAGTTATGAGTTTTGTTTTCTCTGTTATCTTATATCAAGTTTCTTTTCACATATATATTTTTGATGAATGCTTAGCTACAATTTAGTGCAACTTCTACTGTGTTGACCAACTTTTAGTTGTCTAATTGCTTGCATTTTTTCCTCTGTATCGACTATCAGCAGGTACAAGACTTGTGAACTTTTTAGATCTCTATATTTTATGCTTCGTCAGATTACTTCTTCCGTTTTTTCTTCTTCTATTTATAGGGAGAGATTATCCCTTGATAGGAGCCTCGCATTGTTGACTGCTTAATTTTTTCTCACATTTTATACACGATTCTTTAAAAAGTTAACTCAGTTACAGAAAGAGGCATTTGGTTTTTGTTCTATCTTTAACATCAGATTTCAAAAGTTCTCTTTTATATGATTAAAAAAGAATTGAAGTGGGATTTAAACCTCGAACTTTCTTTCATTTTTCGTTCCTCCATGACTGTGCCCTTTGCAACACAACCCAACATTGAACCCAACCTATCAGATTAAACCAACATCGCTCTGAACCTATTTGACACCATACATAAAATTGCCATCACCCGGGTCGAACTTGAATTTTCATGGGCCACAATTGAATGGGATATAAGCATCCAGGAACGTTTGGAAGTGAGACAGATACAACTTAGAAATCAGCCTTAGCTTCCTTTTTCCCGAAGGTTGATTTTTTCCTTTTTTATCTTTTACTCACTTTTGGATGCTTAAACCATGTACTTTTTAGCCTTAAGTATAGACTGTGGAACAACATCTTTCTGACACCACTGCCGGGGACCAAAGTTATGAAAACTTTTCCCTAGGAGAATGACATTTTTGCAAGTTTCTACCCTATGATGGTGAACAAAAGGCGAACACCTTCTAAAGGATTTTTCTTTTTTCATTCACTTGGCGAATCCACATTTAAGTAAGATGGCATCCGATCGAAGGAACACCAGACAAAACCCAGATGGTAAACAGACCACGCCCATTTCAAATCTTGAAAAAATACTGAAAAAAAAAGGTTCCCTTAAGCCAACCACTATGGTCTACCAACCTAGGTACACACAACCCAAAGCTAAGATTCCTTTTGAACCTCTAACTCCGCATGAATACCCCCTAAAACCCTCAACCCAACTTTAGCTCTCCCCAAAATTAAAAATGAAATTCATCCAACAACTTCCGACGTACATAAAAGTGAAAATCCATCAGTAAATTTAACAACGATCAATATCCCACCGACTCTTCGATTAGATTTCTTGACCTCACTGAGTCTCGAGGAGTATACCATAGACTCATATTCTACGCCTGTGGGTTCCCCTGATTACATCTCTTGCAAATCCAAGCAACCAAGTCCTCGCATCCCTTTTCTCCCTTCTTTAGTTTTCTCGTCTCTCGAAGAAGCTAAAGATTCACTTTTAGTGTTCTAGAACCCTCTGTATAATGCACCATTATCCTATCCAATAGTATGGATGGTGGTCGTCGGAAGAGGAGGTGGAGGGGTATTGGGAGGAGGAGGTGGAGGGGCTCCAGGAGGAGGGGGG
>JZKD02S1736448.1:256256-303998 GCA_000966675.3 Picea glauca | reverse complement strand
CTCATACCCTCGACTCCTATTTATACTAAAAAGAAGCATCTAGAGGAAGATCCTTCTAGAAGCGGAAGCTTCTATTAGGTCTTCTTACATCTGCCTAATTCTATTTTATTGAAAGTTCTTATTAATATTGACCTTTATTACATCCGAATACATTAATCTACCCATGTGCGGGTTAGGACCTTAACAGAGCCAAAGGTGAAAAGGACTCGATTCCTAGTGGGGAGAAGGACCAAGGGAAAACCAGGGAGGCTGGAATCTCAAAGCTAGGAGCTGAAGTCCCCTAGAAGAAGGAAGGAAACCCCAAAAAGGGCGCGCCAGGAAAGCAATCCCAAGGCCAAGCAGAGATACCTTTGTGGGGATCAAGAAACTCACTTTCACTCACGCCAAATGAGTCAGTTACAGAAGTCACCCTGAAACAAACATCCAAGAAAATCGATAGTTTGATTGCTATTGTCACACCCTTGCAGTTCACAAAGGGGAATCCTGACGAGGGATGGATTTTCAATGAAGAATTGATGCCTATTTCTGTAGAGGAGTTTCCTCCCAATGAATTTGTCTTTGACAAGAAAATAAAGGCCGTGGTAAGGCAAGGATTTTATCAAAAAGAGGGCGTAGTAGCTAAAAAATTTTAAATCATGACAGATGGGAAGGCCGTGAAAGAGGAAAAATTTGTAGAGGAGATAGTCGGGATTCTAGGGGCTTACGCTACAGCCAATCATTACTCAGTTGGGACTTTGATGACCCAATTGAAATGAAACAACCGTTTAATCAGAACATTGAAGGATAAGCTAGCTATGACAGAGGAAAATGCCAGAGATCAGGTGAACACATGTCTAGAGAAAGCCAGAGCAGTCGATCAAAGGGAAATTGAGCGACTCAGATCCGATCTCAATCAAATACATCAGTTGGCCCAGACTAGACAAGCTCGGGTAATCCAACAAGAAGAACTGATCAGGCAGTTATAGGTAAAGTTGAATTTTGTCGAGAGCCATGTTATAGATATCGGGATATTCAAATCCCAAGCCATTGAAATCCAAAAAAGAGTGTCAGTAGCCCAGTAAAATTTACTTGCTAAAGTGGAGTCCATCTAAAACCATTGCCAGACCATTGACCAAGTATTGGAAGACAATTCTTTGTGAGAAAGAGAAGCTGGGGCAGCTCAGGTCACTTTCCAAGAGGCCATTATAGCCGTGATAAGAAAAGAAATGGTCAGTAGTTTCAGTCTTTCCATCCCAGAGCAAACCATAGGGCTGAAGGCATGGGAGCGTAATATATCAGAAAGAAGAGAACGAGCTAAAGAAATGTGATAAATTCTTGTGAAGAAACTTTCATCTTGATAAATGAAAGTTTGTCAGATCTCGATAGGGAAAGCAGCACTGGGACACTGGGCCATATTGATATAACCAAGCACCTACTCAATATCAAGGAGAACGAGGAAAAAGAGCAGGATGAAATATCAAATATAAGCTAGATTTATATAGTCCAAGTGGATAAATGGTTGATAAAACCAAGTGTACAGTTATGTTCTATCATCACTGAGGACCAACTAGTAGGGGGAAGGCTACCACTGCTAGCGAAGGATTGTTATGCTTTTGAGGCAAACATCCAAGCAAAGCCTTCCAGGTTTATAGCCCAGTTGGTGGAGAGGTGCATCACTTGCACCAAGCAAGCGAAGGGGCAGGTTCCCAGTGCCAAATAATGAAAAGTGTCTTCCTGTTCTATTTTTAGTACTTGAAGAGTAAAGAAAGGAAGGTGCTCTACTCGCATGAAGGAGGACAAAGACAAAGAAGCGAAATGCTTAAATTTCCCATTTTGTAACTGAAAACTCCTGGAACGACTGAGATCCAAATGTTTAGAAGTTGTATATATATTCATTTTTGAAGAGAGAAAAGGGTTGGACCTTTCTGGGATGATTGTAATAGAGACTTTCTTCCTTTTTGAAAATTAATACAAAGAAATCCGAAGATTCCTGATTCCGTGAAGACTGAGTTATGAGTTTTTTTTTCTCTGTTATCTTATATCAAGTTTCATTTCACATATATATTTATGATGAATTCTTAGCTACAATTTAGTGCAACTTCTGCTATGGTGACCAAATTTTAGTCGTCTAATTGCTTGTAGTTTTTCCTCTGTATTGGCTATCAGCAGGTACAAGACCTGTGAACTTTTTAGATCTCTATATTTTATGCTTTGTCAGATTACTTCTTTCCTTTTTTCTTCTTTTGTTTACAAGGCGAGATTATCCCTTGATAGGAGCCTCGCATTGTTGACTTCTTAATGTTTTCTCACATTTCATACACGATTCTTTAAAAAGTTAACTCAGTTACGGGAGAAGACCTTTGGTTTATGTTCTATCTTTAACATCAGATTTCAAAAGTTCTCTTTTATACAACTAAAAAAGAATTGAAGTGGCATTTTAAACCTCGATTTTTCTTTGATTTCCTGTTCCTCCATGACTGTGCCCTTTGCAAGACATCCCAACATTGAACCCGGCCTATCGGATCAAACCAGCATCGCTCTGAACCTATTTGACACCATACTTAAAACTGCCATCACCCGGGTCGAACTTGAACGTTCATGGGCCACAATTGAACAGGATATAAGCATCTAGGAATGTCTGGAAGTGATACATAGACAACCTAGAAATCAACCTTAGCTTCCTTTTTCCCGAAGGTTGATTTTTCCCTTTTTTATCTTTTACTCACTTTTGGATTCCTAGACCCTGTAATTTTTAGCCTTAAGTACAGACTCTGGAACAAAAAGTAGCATAAATCTCCTCATGTTGCTTCAACTTCTTGACACATAATATATCACTCCCCCATCCTGCATTATCATGGCCCTCAATCCTTTCTCCAAGGCATCCATGCAGACAGTGAAGTATTTTTCCATACCCAACACTCGTAGAATTGGTGCACTAGTTAGTAACCTCTTAAGCTTGATGAATGAAATATCATATTCCTTTGTCCATTCATTTGCGACCCCATTTTTCTTCAAGGTGGTGATGGGTTTTTCTATCTTAGATTCCTTATTAGCATTTTTCGGCACTAGCCATTCCATAATGGACTTTACCTTTTTCGGGTCCAAAAATATTCCTTCACTGAAAATGATGTGACCTAAATAGTGAATTCTTTCTGGAAGAAATAACACTTCAACAACTTTCCATACAATTTTTTCTCTCTAAGGAACAACAACACCAATCGCAAGTGTTCCTCATGTTATCTTTCATTCTTGGAACAGGTGCGGATATCATCTACAAATACCTGTAAAAAGAGGTATAAGTACTCTAAGAATACACCATTCATGAGGCTCATGAATAATATTGGCACATTGGTCAAACCAAAAGGTACTGCAATGAACTCGCAAAGCCCAAATCGAGTTCAAAAGGAATTTTTAAAAATATCACCTTCCTTAATCCTTAACTGGTGATACCCTTATCACAGATCAATTTTTGAGAACATTGTTTCTCCTTCATCTGATCAAAGAGATCATCTAGATGTGGCACTCGGTACCTATTTTTCACTATAGCATGGTTCAAGCCCCTGTAATCTATACACACTCGTAAGGAACTATCCTTCTTCTTAACAAAAATCACTGGTGCACCCCAAGGTGAGACACTAGGCCTTATTAGCCCTAAGTCAAGTAGTTCCTTCAACTGCATCTAAAACTCACAAAGTTTCGATGTCCTCATCCTATACGGTGTCTTGTAAATTGGATCTACACTAGGTTTTATCTCAATGGTAAAATCAAGCTCCCTCTCAGGAGGTAACCTAGGAAACTCTTTCGAAAAAACATCCTCAAACTCCAAAAATATTGAATACTGATCCAAGGAGGGTCCTTTCCTATCATTGAATTCTTCCACTACATATAATTGACAACCTTTCATCATGCATCATTTAACCTTCATGGTCAAGATAAATCATAGACAACTTCCTCTGTTCATTGTGGATCTCTACCGACCTTCCTTCATCATCAATACAAAGAACCTTTTTCACAAAACAATATACCATAGATCAATGGTCTTATAACCAATCCATTCCAATTATTAGGTCATACGTCCCTAAAGAGGTGAGATACACCTTCAACCTAGTAGTACACACTCCCAGGTCTACTAGACAATTATCGATGCTAGGTCCTACCACTTGTTTTTCCCACAAAGCCATCTCGACTTGTTTAAATTCATCGTTCTCATAGGTTTCCAAACCACACTTTTCTAATGCACAAGGTGAAATGAAACTATCTATAGCACTATAATAAAATAAAATCTTAACATTGACATGATTTAGTGTACCTGACAAATCCATCATAGTGGATTGATTCTCTTCTTAGTGGTTATCAACCGTTGCATAAATCTGGTGGCTACAACTCACTCTTCCCATCGAGGCCTTTCCTACTCTATGCACAAAGTTTGCATGTGAATCTATAAAATAATGTTGGTAATGATGTCCTCCACACCCCCAAAAAGTAACACTTGATGGAACTTGCACACTGCCTTGTGACATTCTTAGAAATGAGTTCCTTCCCATAGAACCCCTTCTCCTATTAATTATTTCTTGAGAAGTTTGTGGAATTTCTTGTGTCATGGTTGGCGATGAGTGGGATGATGAACTCGCTAGCATTGAAATACATGTTGTAACTTCTTTAGGTGTGACTCTATTTCCATAAGGAGGTGGCATAGAGCTTCCTTCCCTGGATAAAGTCCCAAGGGCCTTCCCCATGAATTTAGGATGTTGTGGAATGGTTGACATCATGCCTCCATTTAAGCTCATATGCTCCTCCGTGTAACAATAATTTTCAATTTCTTCAACTACTAATGATTGTTTCCACATTTGTAACATGGCCCTTACCTTAGGGTTTAACTCGTACACAAAATGTTATGCTTTTCGTTGATCAATATCCATGTATGAGACATATTTCACTAACTCCATGAACTTGATCTCGTACTCTTACACCGTCCTGTTTCCCTAAACTAGAGCATGAAATGCTCCTACCTATCATTCCTCATAGTAAGAAGGAAAATATTTCCTCTAGAACCTTTCCTCAAAAATATCTCATGAGACGATGTCTGGGGTAAGGTGCAACTGCCTCTCCAGGCTACCTCACCAGTTCAAGGAATTGTCCCTCAACTGAAGGATCATTATCTTCACCTTTGATGTGGAAGCATAGTCTCTTAAGGTGAAACATCACATCATTCCTTCCAACCAGGATTCTACACGTTCACTTGCATGAACCCCAACAAACTCTGGGAGTTTGATATTTTTTATTTCTTTGGTGATGTCCCCTAGTGGAGGGCCTCCCTCTGAGTCCCTTGATGCTTTAGGGTTACCTACTCCATATGGTGGGGGTTCCACTTTGACATATTCTGACCGGCGCCCCTTTAATGTCTCATTAATAGACTCTAAAGAGCAAAAAATGAGAGCTAATTGAGGCGATGGTGGTGGCAGCGCCGATGTTGGTGGTCCTTGCGATGATGCCCCTTGACATCAATTTCCTTGAGTCCTAACCATATTGAATAACTGAACCTACATCAAACTAAATGCTTATTAGGGAAAAGTTTAAGGAATTTCACATTTTCTCAAACTTATACTTGCAAACATAGGGTTAGGCATAAGTTTTTTTTTTTTTACTTGTCTGTAAACAAACATTACTCCTATAAGGTAAGTGGCTTAGGTTAGGGTTAAAGCATATAATCTTGGTATCTTCATCTAAGTAAACTACTAACTCTCTCACCTTACTAGCTAGGATAGCATTGTGGGGTACTCACCAATTATCCTAATTTATCTATTCAATTAAATGTTTAACCCTTCTTGGTTGTAGAGCCCTTCCCCAAATCAATACACACTCGTATTAATCACCCATAGGATATTATTGTTAATTGTCCTTGTAATACCTCAATCTCCCATGTGTTTTATATTCATTACATTAATCTTAGCTATCCTACTATTTTAGCCATTTACTTACCAATTCCTTGTCAAATTTGTAATTTAGTAATGAACTATATATATAACCATACCCATGATTACCTTAAATTATATGTATTTATGAATAAATAGATAAATTTATGGCTAATTAATTATGATTAATTATAATCACATGTAAATTAAACTAACTTTCATTTGTACAAAATAAAAAAGAAATATATATATATATATATATATATATATAATTAACGTAATTTAAATTTAAATCCCCCCTTTTTTATTTTTTTTAAATAATACTAATAACAAATAATTAAAAGAAAATTTAAAATACTTGTATATAAAATAAAATAAATTAAGAAACAGGGAACTTAAACAAATAATTAATTTTGATTAAAAAATATTAAACTTCTTTACGAAGCGCAACCCAGAGTTGCATACGTCATGTAACGTGAATGTGCATGGGATTCCAAATGTTT
The DNA here is from genome assembly GCA_000966675.3 of Picea glauca. NCBI lineage: Eukaryota > Viridiplantae > Streptophyta > Pinopsida > Pinales > Pinaceae > Picea > Picea glauca. Next base: position 297,604 of record JZKD02S1736448.1, on the reverse strand, counting down.
CCCTTCCCTCTCTTAGCATAATAATAATAATAATAATAATAATAATAATAATAATAAAACTTGAGACCCTTCAACCCTAATTGTCACCTTTCCTCCTCACTTCTCTTATTGTCTGGTTCAAAGACCATGAGACCAAATCTCTGTAGCCATGGCGGTGGAGAGGCTTCTAATTATCGCTCTTGTAATTATTTTGGTGTTCTTCAGTTTCCAACATCTTCAGGTCGTTGAAATTGACACTGAAATCAACGAGATTGAAGAGTTGGAACTCCTCAAAGACGATGGGGAAGAAAAGACAATGGAGGTTTTCATGGTTAGGGATGAAATAGAGTCGGAAGAGGACTAGCGGAGGTGTTGGGGAAGCTTAGTTGTATGTGTTGTACACGATACACCATCTATAAGCTCATAACTTGGTGCCTTTTGAGAGAAATTTGTTTATGTTTTGATACTTTCACTCTTATCGTGGTTGTCATATGTGTTGTGCACATTATATTCTCCTTGTGGGATCCTACTGCTTGACTTGGTGCTCTGTCTTGGTGCTCAAACACATTGTGCAAGAGTTTTTCCCCCACTGGCCTCTCCTCATGGCTTGGTGGCTTGGTCTTGGGAGATGGGATTTGGTGATATGGCACTGGGTGATGGTTTCGGATTTGGTAGGTTGTGAGTTTAAGTTTTGGTGTTAGGGCTCTTGAAACTTTCCACCGAAGGATTTGTAGACGCATTTTTGGGACAATGTTTGCAGAAGAGGTATGATATTCCCAAAGAAGAAGAACCCATTGAAAATGGAGTTTTGAACAGTTATGACAGACACAAAATGGTATTGTGGGATCAGAAAGTGAATTGGTTTTGGAGTTATACACTCATATCTCTAATGGCAAGGGAACCCATGTTCTAGAAGACAGAAAAATTGAGCATTCTATTTTTTCATGAACGAACAAGATTCTGGGGAAGTTCTACAACATTTATATATTCTCATGATCAGTCTTCTATGAGTCCATTCTCATAGAAAATAAATACAAAGGGTTTTCATGGATACATAGGGAGATGGTGTTGCTTTGATGCTTTGTGTTGGGAGATCCGAGATTCCCAATTGTCAGAATATCATGGAAGCAATTGTCTAGGATTATGGAATAGGGGACATACCCAAAAGTGAGATTTGAGAAAGAAAATTATGATGGGTTCACAGAATAAAAGGAAAACATGTTTCAACATGTTCCAGGTGTTGAATTATGGTAAATACAGTTCTAGATAGAGGTCAATCTTTAGATCCTTCTTGTCTGTATTTTTTTTTAATCAATTAAACTTGAATTGTAGCTCATTCTTGTGTGGTTCATCCCTGTTTGCTTGACAATTTATGTGAATACAAAGATATCACATGATTTGAATAGATGAATTTACTTTCTTCATGGTATCTAACCCTGCATTAGGTTGAAGTGAAATTGAATATTTTTATAGAATGAGAATTTGCAACTAATTTATGAGATAAGGGCTTGTAAATACAGGGTTTCTAGGTTGTAGATTAGGGATTTGGGAACATATTGTACAGTTGGGTGGGTGGTCAAGCCTAGGTTTCAGTTTTGAAACTTTGCTCTGATACCATTTGTAATGACCATTCTATTTTAGGGCCTCAAAATTGATAAATATCTTCTAATCTCCTACTTTAATGACTGCAATTTAGTTTATAATGTTCCAACTTCAATTCATGAATGTTCCAACTTCCAATTTAGTTTAGAATTTTCCAACTTCCAACTTTTCAATTCTAATCTTCCAACTTCAATTCATGAATGTTCAACCTCATAAATATTTCATTGATTAAATAATTCTCCTTATTGTTCCTTCTTTAGCAATCTCATGCATGCATCTTTTAATTTGATTTTCTATTTTATGCATAGTGAACTCTAGATGATATGTTGCTCAATATTCAATAATTAACCACATCTAAAATTTGAATTGTCATTCACACAATAAAAAATTCCAACAACTCTGTTCTCATGCTTTAGCTTATCATCTAACAAAAATCTATCAGTTTGCAACATACAACATTGAAATCCTTCTCACAATGTTATATGATTTCTTTTACTTGTACCTAGATCATAAAAAATATATATTAGGACTACAAAACTATTCTCTTAACATATTTATCAGATTAAACAATCCATTGATCATTAAAGGAAACATTCAAGTCATTCACCTGAACCTAATTTCATTTCTTTCCCAAACATGAAACAAACGGTGCTAAATCAATAAAAGTTTATAACAAAAAAGTTGTAGATATTGATGATACCTTTCCAATGATGTAATATATTCTCAAAAAGGGGATCAAAATCAAAATTTATGGTGGATATACCATAATATATTTCCATACTATAGCTTTATTTCAAATATCTAAACCAAAAAACACATAGTCAAGAAAAATGCATAATTAAAAATTTTCCAATGGTATAAGGAACACCAAAAATGGGGTTCAAAGTCAAAAGTTATCGTGAAATTATGGAAAGAATATTTTCTCTCATCGACTAAATTTTTAGAATATTTTCGACACTTGAGAAAAAATGTGACCTTTTGCCCATCAGGGGTCGGAAAATGGTTTGGCTCTCACGTCAAGGTTCAACAAAAAACATTTGGATTTCCCATTAGGGGTCAAAAACAAATGTGACATTTCCATCGAGGATTGGAAAAAATGAGTCTCTCCCATTATAGGTTTCCAAAAAACATCCTCTCCCATCGGGGGTCGAAAAAACAACATGACACTCCCATCGATGGTTGGCGAAAAAGGTGTTTCAACTATCAGGGATTTCTAAGAAACATGTTTTAGCTATGGGGGGTTTCCAAAATACTTGTTTTTTTGCACCGACTACCTACAAAATGGTATATCTAGCACTCTTAGAGTTTTTTTTTAACTTCATCAATATCATTTTTGTCATTTTAAACTTGATTTAATGATCTGTATTATATTGAACATGAAATTAGATACAAAAAAAACTATAGAAGAGAACTGAAATACAATGAAACCCAACTTCTATTAATGAATAAAATAACAAAAAAATATAGAACACAAACTATATAGGATGGTGGTAGCTTATCTCTGAAGAGAAAGAGATGTCAACTATGCTCATTTGCAACAAGTTGATCAAAAAGAGGCAAACCGGGCCTTTTTTGCATGAATTTTGAAAAAAAAAGACGCAAAAACCATAGCCCTATAAGATGAAACACCAAAAGTTTTGTAGGCCCCGAGGTAGTTAGTTGATATGTCAACTTCTTTGAGGGACAACTTTGAGTACAATATCTATTTGGGGTGCATGATAACCCATTGGAAATAACTATTAAAGGATTATAACTTTATGGTAAGGCAACCCATCACCCCCCGAATGTCGCAAAAACACCATTTAGGGCCTCAAAATGGCCTCGAAAATTTGGGACTCAAAAAAACATACAAAAACTACCATGAAGATAGAGAATCGTTGAGTCAATGGACGAGGTGGGAATCCATCGATATCTACCTTGATCATTTTTTTTTCCTTGGATTTTTTTTAGATTTTTTCTCTAAGTCAAAAACACTTGTAAACCTATATGAGATGCATACAAATCAATAAACTTAAACTATATGAAATATATTTACAAAAAATCAAGGAAAAGGTGGTACCCAAAAATGTAGAATTTTTGGGTGCATTATGTACTCAAAAAATGGAGATTCATTGGATGAGACCAAAATCTCTAATACCTTTGATCACAACCAAGCAATTTCAAGTGATATAGACTTGGAAAAAAAAATACCAATAGGTTCTATTGGTGGATCCAAATGGCATATCAAGCAGGTAAGTGAAAAATCATGATGGTCAGTCCCAATTATAACTACTTTTGTTTGGGATGACAATTTCTAACTAGTATGTGGTTCTGGTTTCCACTTAAGGGTTACAGAAGAAATGGGAACAATTGTTCCCTAAAGGATTCTTGTTAGAATTGAATCAATCTACCTAAAATTGAATTAAAACTAACTATCATATCCTAATCCTATCTTGATCAGGAGAGAGTCTAACAAGATATATAAAAAATGAAATAATATCATTGACTTCAAAATTGGTTCATATTAATCAATTACATATTAAAACAATAAAGCTACAAACAAAATCACAAATAGTTGCAGACTATACATGTGAATTTACCATTGTATCCACTAGAAATCATAAAAGTATAAGCATATTAAATGGAGTACATATAAATAGTTCATATGACATTAATTGATTAAACTTATAAAACAAAAAAACATATGCAGAGTAGTTCCATAGACATTTTCCAACAATCATGACTTCAAAATTTCTTTCTACTCTTTATTTTCTCAGAAATAGTAGTATCATATGATCTTATAATGGGAAAAAGTAATCTTATATTCAATAGAGATCTATTGTTTTATTTTATAAAACAATAGATACTCTTTAGATTATGTACTACCATCATTTCAGATGACAGTTACACCTTATCATTTCACATTCTCCTATTCTATGTACAATTCAGATTCTATGAAAAATACACATTATACAAAAAATATGAGTCTTTCTTGGAGGCCAACTCTTCTACGTAATTCATCCACAAGTGATATTATTTGGTGACGTCTTCTAGCTTGCTCATATTCATATTTTCAAGTTCCATATCTCCATCACATATTTCGTTTGCAACTTCCTTTTTCAGTTCCTTGTGGATTTTGTTTACAAACTCATTGATAGTTGCAATTTGTTTGATTAGTTTTAAATTCTTTCTCAGGATGTCCTTGTTGACCTTTGTAATATTTTAAATAAAAAATTTATTCTTGTCTCTATTGTCTTCCACCTATGTTATTCTCAATTTGCTTGGTCCTTCTTGAGCATTCACGTCATTCATTGGCATGTTGAATTTATCTAGTATCTCATTTGCATAATTACACATACATTCACATGATTTATTTGAGAAATTTATAGTATCCTTAACATCTTGGAATGAGTTTTTCCATCCATCCATCAACATATGAGTCTTTATCTATTCCTTCTTTGTGAATCGGAATAGATATGCATTGGTTTCTTCATGCCTTTCCTACCAATAAATGATTTTGTCAAAGGCATGTTCGGTGTTTGTGTGTTGGCTCTTTAGCTCATCTAGCTGATTAGGAAGGATAATGATGTAATATTGATAATATTGGATCACATTTAGCTGGGTGAAGAATATATTTTTTGCTTCTTTTAGCTCTTCATTATCCCTAGTAGCTTCTTCTTTTATAATGTCTAATGCATGTCGTCCTTGTTGTCTTTCCTTCAATCCCTTATCCAATTTCTAGATATTTAATCCATATTCAATAACCTTTAGTTTTCTCTTCTTATAAATATCCATCTCTTCCTAGCACTCATCTTTCATTTTTTCCATCTCTTCTGAATATTTCCTTCTTATTATTTCTAACTCTTCCCTATGAAGCTCTTTAATTTCAATGGCTTGTTTCTTAAACTCATCTTCCAAATTATCCCTCTGGAAATTCAATTGTTCTTCCAATTATACCACCTTTTCCTTGTAGAGGTCCAATGTAGCGCTTAATTCACAGACTAATGCTGAATTTTCCCCTTTAAATTCACTCAGGGATGAATCATTATCTAGGCATTAACTTGAGGTTGTAGTCTCAATTTCCAGGGATTCACTTTTTTAGAAGATCCTTTTTTGGGAGGATATTCAACTTTTTTCCTTTTGGTTGACCTTTTTTCAATATCTCTTTTTATGTTGATGTAATAATATTCACCTACAAATATCACAACATATTCTAACTCTATCAATTGAGAATATTACGAGACATTTCTTGGCAATGAGCTCTGAGGGGCACCAACATGGATAGTTGTATTCACTAGTGTAATCCCTTTGAAAATGCTAGGTATTTCCTCTCTTTTTTTATCCTCATGCATTTTCTCTTCTTTTTCCTTTCAATTTCTGCTAACTCTACTTCTTCCTATTTTTTTCATTTGTTATTCTTCCTCTTTCTTTGTCATTTCCTCCTTATTCTATTCTTATTCTTTCTTCCTCTTCTCTTCTTCAACAAATTTCTTATGTTCTACTTCAATATATTTTTTCTGTTATTCTTCATCAATATTTCTAAGTGTTTCTTCCCTTTTCCTCTATTATTTTATTGCGATCCTCTCCTTTTCTTCCTAGTATTTCTTCATTTCTTATTTTGTAGATTTTTGGACTGTATCTTGTTTTATTTTCTTTTCCTCTAATTCAACCCTTTTCTTTTCCTCCACCTCAGCCTTTTACTTATCTTCTTGGTTTTTCCTTTTAATCTCTTCCTCTTCCTTATTTTTCTTTATTTCCTCTTCTTTTTTCTTAGCTACATTATTTTGTTTCTCTCTTTCTTTGCACCTTTCTTCTTCCTCCATATTCTTCTTATACCTTTCATCCTTTGTATTTTTCTCATCTTTCTTTATTTCTTATTCTTTATCCTTTTCCCTAGCCACCCACAATTCAAATTGTTCTTTTCTTATCTTCTTCCTTTCATCCTCCTCTAGTTGTAATATCACTTTGTATGGTTCATCCTAAATCATGTTTATTGCCTGTTCAAATAATAGGGCCCTATTGAAGGGTCTAAATTATCCCAACAACAATAAGGGGTACTCCCCGGTACATGATCCCAACTAGACTGTGCATTGTTTGGATTAGGAGTCCCATCCGAAATTTGGCTTGGTTTCCATTGATATTATTTTTGGGGTTTTGGTCAGTTATAGACCGTTTTTCCGATGAGGATGGATGATGAGTGGATATGAAATGAAAATATGTAGATGAAGACTATGTATGAAATGCAAACTAATCTATTACTAATCTACTTTAACCTATCCTAGATAGGAGAAAAATAAAGTAACCGCCAAGTTGAAAATGAAATTGAATCATGCGTAAACTCCTACATAGATAGTTGGATAGAAGAGAAGATTAAAAAACAAATGTGTACACATACATATAACCAGATTAGTATAAACTACAACAATGCACACATTAACAAATCAAAAACCTAAAGGCACAAATATATTCAAAGAAACACTTAAAACTGTAAAATATCACATATTGCATAAGAATTAATCCATAAACAAACTAGCACTCTTACAAACCACATGAACAACATTCATATTCACTTGAAATAATTCATTTCTTATATTTCTTCACACATAAAGAATTTCCTCTCCAAAATTTGGCCCTGAGGGTTTCTCTTTATTATCAATTTCAACAATAATAGATGAAAACTCTTAAACAACTCTTGAATTTTAGTTGACACTGTGTTCCCAAAATAGTTCAAAAATAGAAAATGTTTGAAGAGTCTGAAATCCATCTACAAATGGGACTCCACTCTACTTTATACAATTTTCTAAGTAACTCTTAGGTGACTCTTCACCTTCTTCTTGAGGAAGTGGTCACAAAAATGGTTTAGCTTCCTATTCCAAATGATAAGTGTATAATAAGGACAAAATTGTGGTTGGTTGAGAAAAAGACAAAATACAAAAAAGGTGATGCCATCATTAAGCCACTATTCCTTCTCCACTCATGTGTTTTTGTCCCTGATGTATGTCGTGCATATCTCTAGTTGGTCAAATAGGGATACGATTCTCCTTTAAACTAGTTGCTCCAAAGATGAAATGTTCATGGCCACACTATCTTCCAGGGTGCTCATGTATTTTTCTAGTGTGGTCATGAAATCTCGTATCATGGTATGGAGTTTGATCTATGAGTTCAGTGGTGATGGTAGTGGCTACTTAAACCACTTCTCTCCTTTGATTCATGTTGTCATGCACACTGTCTACCATCTCCTTTGTCACAATATTTCTTCCCATATCATCTACCTTTGGTAGTATGTTGTTGTTGATCAATTTCTGTGCAACCTTCTGTATCCTTGAGAATATTTCTAGTGATTTAGTAACCTCCCTATCGGCTTTCTGTCCCACATGCTAACAATGGTCAAGTGCATATAGATTTTTTTTCAGTCTGATTTTGATGGTTTGTATAATTCTGTCGATGTCATCAATGCCTTCTCAGATATTTTTGTATTGTGTCAACTTTGTCTGTATCTAATTGTTATGATCAACAATTATCATAGTTTCTTCTTGAAAGAGATACAAGTTAGCATACATATCCATGATGGATTCTTCTAGCTCACTTCTAACCTTTTTTACACTAACCTTGAAACTTTGAAGGATTCTTTCATTAATCCTGACTTGTTGAATCTTTTCTTCCAACTCCTTGATCTTTTATTCTTTTTCTTCATTTTGTTGGCATAGTCTCTAAATTTTGTCTACATTGACATTCATAAATGTGGAGTTGTATGTAGCTGTAACTATGGGATATTCCCTTACATATCCTATCACGGGAACGTGTGTGACAATTGATATAGACATTCCTTCTGTCACTGACACTTTCTTCACATGTTCCTACACAATTTGACATGTCTTTCTTTCATAGGTGAAGCTCCTTAATTCAATCACCTTGCTAGGTTGGAATGGTTCCTATAGCCCAAGCCTTAAACTACCACCTGATATGCATGTTCCTATATCTCTAGTAAAAATTTATCGAATATATGTTTCCATTGGGTGAGTTTCACGCCCTTTTTCTTCTGCCTCTTTATGTTGTCTCTCATCCCTAGTCTCTTTGTCGGCTACCTCTTTACCTACATTTTCTACTTGTTATGTTGTGGATATTGCTACTTCTTCCCTTGTTGTGTGCTCCTTTTGTTTGACTTCTTTCTCTATTGTATCTTTTCTCTCTGCCTTAATTCTATCCATGGCCTTTTCTGCTTCAATATTTTGTTACTTCTTTCCTGCATCATTTTTATTTTTTAAGACTCTCTCTTTGTCCCTCCTCGTTTTATTGGTCGGTTCTTCCTCTACCTCTTTTACTAAAACTGAATGTATTGAGGAGGAAGTACGAGGAGATTGCTCAGTTTCTTCTTCCTCTAATTTTTCTTGGCTTCCTCCCTAGATTTTTCTTCATATGCAATCCTTCCAATTAGTTGGCCATGCCTGTTGAAGATGACATCATCGTAGGTTTGGTCGTTTTGGTGTTGAAATATTAGTTGTTGAAAGATTGGTTGTCATTGAATTGTTGAAAAATTGGTTTTCATTGATGTCAACCCTTGAACAACAGGAAATTAACAAGTTGCATGTGAAGTTAACAAGTTTCATATCAGTTGCATTTCATTAACAAGACATTATGAGTTGGATATAAATTAGGAAAAAGGTAAATTCTCGAAAAACAAAACAACTAATTATAGAAAATTCTTCGATGAATCTAAAACTGACCAATAACTAAGAGCTAACTAGAGTGACATTATTTTTCAACTCTATTTTCTGATTACATGCATAAACGAAGAGATAATTGATAATTAAAAATTAAAAAAAAAACTAGAAAAACAATAAAACTCAAATTTGAGGCATCATATGAAGGAATTTGGCTCTCAAAAAGTGTCGAGACAGATTTTGATTTAATAGATCAGATCGGCACGACAGTGAACTCTTCCAGACGCAAGTCCTTATAAAATTTCATCCCAATCGAATAACCGAGTCAAAAGTTATGACTCTCGGAAATCCCTACATTTTTTAATGAGATCCTCATTGGAAACATATATATAGAGAGAGAAGATTCAATCAAATATTTTGGTGTAAATATAGATTGAAATATCTGAGGAAGTGAGACGAAGGAAGTGAATTTCAGTGAAGAGAGACATTTACAGGAGTTGAGTGTAAGGAATAAAATTTACTATAGCAGTGTCTCTGAGGTAATCCATGAGTTGTAGAAGGGAAAATCACGAACATCTATGAGCAGGTAGTGTATAGGTCATAGATCTGTGAAGAAGACAAGTAGAAGATCAAAGATCTAATCCACTAGGTCAGTTATAGATTGAATGTATGCCTTCATGTGTATGTTAGGTTGTGTATTGTGAATAAATTGGGTACATTAATGTGTTTGTACCCTTTTGGACATTTTTGTTAAAATTTTCAGTAAATAAAAAGGAAAACACAAAGGGATATCACCATTTAAGTGCATTAAAAATATTATATGATAACAATGAACAACATAGAACCTCCTTTCACAAGTAATGTACCTTTGAATTACTTTCAAAACACTTTTCCATTCCTCTTTCAATCATTTCTGTGGAATTCCTTTACTCTAGTTGGGGTTTTGATGTTCTGGAACCAAAAACTGGTTGACAAGATCAACAAACAACATTTCATTTTTCCACCACCTTTATCCATACACAAATAGTGTACATTCAAATCCAATTGAATGTTTTGTTGCGTGTATCAACACATTACCTACCATTGTCTCAAATCCATTGAAATTATGTGTGAAAAGCATGGAGATATCTTTGTGGTAACATTGTAATGTACAACAAAACTCGAACCACCCTGCATTCTTAAACTTTTGCATGATTTTGGGGCATGCTTCAAGAAATTCTACTCCTTATTGTTCTAATAAACTGATATGTCCACCTTTTTTGGGAGCCATTGTACTCGTTAACCTACAGGTACTAGGGTTTCAAACTGATGGTCGTTCTGGAGTTTCCTGGACAATCAAACAATACAAATAAGCCTGTTTTATCTGCAAAACATTTGTTAGGCCAAGATGTATATATTAACACAATTCTAAATCATCTCTATTTGTGTTTTAAAACATGGCCCAAAACCTTGATTTGATGTAAACACTAAAAGGTACAAACACGATCTTCCTAGATCATCATCCCAATCCTCATTTTGATGAAATTATAATGTTTTAGGATTGTTGGATCTCTGGAATAATCTCATAACCACTCACATTATTTTTTGGAATTGAGCACATTCAAATCAATCATGATTTCAGGTGCTACAAGAATAACGGTATTCTTGTAGCGCCTTTCTTTTATTTAAAATTTTCAAAACTAATATAAATTAGCTCCAAATCCGATAGAAGAAAATAAAATTATCTAAATTCAAACTTTATCTCACTAATGCATGATAAAAATGCTCAATAAAACATAAAAACACACCATAAGTTATCGAATAAATGAGTCAAAGGGGAAAGTTAGGAAAACAAAGCATGGTAGAAAAGGGTAATTTGTGGATGAAAAGTCATGAAAAATTAAAGGAATAACACCATATATTTTTGGGGATAATGTTTCATGATGAAACATTAAGAATATATAGACCAAATCCTTTCAACTTTCCAATCTGTCGTAGAAATTGTTACCTATAAGCATGCTCCGTTTATTCCCATTGACAATTTCTTATTCATCAACCAATCACACTGTATTTTTAACTGTAAAGAAAATTGATTACACACTAGTACTTCCATTGGGCCATAGAGTCTTATTTTCTCTAATCCATTAATCACACCAAATCAAAACAAAAACTATATACAAATTGAAAATCCTGGCTTGCTAAAAGAAATAGTGTTTCAAAAACCATCCATTTACTGGGCCACCAAAGATTTCAATATCATCCAAATTGTGCAAGAGGAAAGTAATGTTATTCAGAACCTTGGTTATTTTTAAAGTAACAAACCATAAATTTTCAAACTTACCATGCTTGGATTTGTCTTCTCTTCTAGCATCCCACCTCAACACAAGACCCCCTACTGCCTTTTTTGGTCTTTTTGTCAAATGATGCCTTGACCTTACTCTAATAGGATTCAAACTCTTCATTCAACTTTTCCATCTTTTTTTGGAATTCAATTATCTAGAAACTTATCCTTTGAATGTCATTTGGTTCTTCCAGTTCTTCTTGCAGAAATTTTAATACTGGCATACCAAGTTGAGTTGGAAGGATTTCATCTGTCCCATAGACTATTTGAAAGGGTGAAGTCCTAATAGATTTCTTATTACTGATCCTATCATCCCATAAAGAAAACTTCAACTTAGAGCCCCAAGACCTTTTTTTTTTGTGAACAATTTTTTTCATGATTCTAACAAGACTTTTGTTGGAAGACTTTGTCAATCCATTACCTTGATGGTAATATTGGGTGGAGTGTGAAAACTTAACATTGTATTTTCCAAAAATTTAAACCATGGAAGAAAACTTGAATGCTTGAGCGTTATCAATAACTAGTGTTCTGGGACATCCTAACCTCGAGAAAATATTTCCTTCAAGAAATCTCATGATGATTTTATCTGTAGCATTTCTTGTAGGAACAACCTCAATCCATTTTGTAAAATAATCTATGGTGTGAGAATCCACCTATGATGCCTAGAAGAAGGTGGGTGGATTTCTCCAATGAAATCTAGGCCCCAATGATGAAAAGGTCCATTTGCAATTACAGGTTTCATGGGCATGGTTATAGGATGTTGCATTCCTGCAAACTTCTAGCACTTTTCACATGCTCCAACCTAGGTAAATACATTAAAAAATAATACAAGTTAGTAGTATCCTACCCTTCAGATATTTAAAGATGTAGCTTTCTAATGATGGTTTCCTCCACAACAACCTTTATGAAAATCAGTCAGAATTTGCTTGATTTATTCATCATCAACACATTTTAGTAGAACTCCATTAGGGTATCTCCAAAAGGGTTCTTGATTAACTATACAATAATTCACATTTTTGAGTTTCAAAGATCTAACCTTAGACTTGTCAAAATCGGGAGGATTTTAAAGGTTTTGCAAAAACTAAACAATGTATTTTTACCAAGACGGAGAGAGATATATGTCCATTACCTGTAGGCCTTCTCCTTCAACCAGCAATCCTAATTTATCTGTTTGACTAAAAATGTGATGCAGTGCAATAAATTTATAATTTAAGTCAGTAAGAAACTTTGCAAGACCCTATCCCTTGATCAATTTAGTAGGTTTTGTGACCAAATTGTATTCCAAAATATCATTTGTCAATTTCTCCCTCTTTTCTTCACTATCTGGTTGAACAATAATTTCTTTCACAACACTATTTGGAACATAAGCAATTATTTTAGAGTCCAAAACATACACCCTAAAGGATTTCAATGCCTTAACCAAGGAATATTCATGCTTTTCCATAATGTCATACTTTAGCTCTGCATCTCTAAGAGCCTTACTAAAGAAAGAAATAGTCTACTCATACCCTTCATCGTTTCTTTGCAACAGAATAGCAACAATGGTATCTTCATATGCGAATGAGAAAACCAAAAAATATTTAGATTAATCTAGGCTGATGAGAACATGGGCTTCAATTAAGGATTGTTTTATCCTATAAAATGAATACTTTGCTTCATGTGTCCATTTAATTTCTGCTTCTTTTTTCAGCATATTGGTAATGAGCTTGATGATCTCAACAAAATTGGTTATGAAACTCCTAAAAACATTTATTCTCCTACTGAAGGATTGTATAACCTTTTTATTCCTTGGAATTTCAATCTTCTGAATAGCCTCCACTCTCTCATGATCTATCTTGATTCCTTATGCAGACACAATATTTCCTAGGAGATTACCTTCATACATGGAAAAGTGAGATTTCTTTGGATTTAATGATATGCCATATCTCCTGCATTTTTCAAATGTCTGCTTGAGGTGTTGCAGGTGCTCATCATCAGATTTCGAGAAAATAGTAATATCAACTAAATAAATTACCCTGAATTTGTATTTTTCTCCCACAAATGCGACGTCCATGGCCCTTTGAAAATTATCCCCTAAATTCATCAAACCAAAGGGTATCTTGTCATACATGAAAGTGCCCCAACGAGTAGTGAAGGAAGTCTTCTTCTTGTCTTCTTAAAAAAATGATATATGATTATATCTGGAGTATCCATCTAGCATGGAAATTCTTTGAGAACCCACTACTTTCTATAGAATATGATCCATCTTGGGAAATGGATAGTTTTCCTTCAGAGAACACCTGTTCAAATTTCTAAAATCTACACAAAACCTTATTACACCGTTCATTTTTCTGACAGGCACAAGATTGGCCACCCAATCTGAGTATTTGAGAGGTACTATGTTCTTTGCTTCAAGCAGTTTCTTCACCTCTTTTTCAAATATAGGTAACAACATAGGTTTGAACTGCCTCATTTTCTGCTTAAAATATTTGGATCTTGCCTTTAAATGTATCTTATGATGAATTACTTATGTATCAAAAAATTTAAGTTATTCATAATACCAAGCAAACACAACATAAAACTCATTCATCAAGCTAGCATACCTCCCCTTCTGCTTTTCTGACAAGGCTCTAGATAGATTTATAATCTTCGAGTTTGAATTAGAACCAATATTGCAATCAACAACCTTTGTTTCTTGACTTTGAACAACAGACTTCTTAGATACATTATTATGGTAAAAAAACCTTTCAAGGGGAAATAGACCTTTTGGTAAATCATTTGTCTTAAATTATACAATCTTGTGACCTGCAATTTTATCCCGAAGAGGGATATTAGTTTTAATTTTTGCATCATCATCTTCATTTTTGTAATCAATAGAGATTGAAGAAAATTCACTAACGGTATCTAAAAACCTCTTAAATTCTTGATCATCATTGAAAACCTGCCAAATATTTGATGTTATCTAGAATGGAAGGCCTATTCCTTACCTCAATTTCATATCTCAGATTTGAAAACATGAGTTTTTAAATTGCTAGCTGCCAGGGATAAAGAATCAGCTTGTTGGTTCAAGCTTCTCTGAAAAATAGTTATATCAAAAGAAAGAAAGAAGTTTCCAATAAGGTCCCATACCTCATTTCTGTACTACCTCTATATTTGGTGCTTTGTCTAATACATGTCCTTGATTTGATGAATAATCAATTATGAATCTCCAAAAACAAAATTTTTATTAATTCCCATATCCTTTGCAACCCTTAATCCTAGTAGTAAGGCCTCGTATTCTGTATGAATTGATGTATATTCCTTTGATCCAATTGATCTAGGTCTTAGATCATATTTCTTCTTGGGTTCATTCTGAAAAACTGCTTCTCCATCATCCTCATCAAACTGATTCAATATAAGGGAATTTTCATATTCATGTTGCATTAGATGAGGGGAAGTTAGTTCAATATCATGTAAATGAACTGTTGAATCATCTTCAGTGTCATCAACCCCTTAAGTTTCTTCTACTGCATTATTATGAAAGGGAGGTAGTACCCTTTGATCATATTGATTTCTCCTTTCCCTTTTCATAATTTGAGGAGAATTTTGTGGCGTTCTAAACTGATTAGGGTTCCTATTTTGTCCTTCCTAAACATGCCTATTTGGTTGCTTAGCTTCCAATTTCAATCTAGCAAGCTCATATGTCAATTTTTTCATCATTTTGTCCATTTCATCTATTTTAGGATCTGATGATGGACTAGAAGAAGATGTAATTTATTCCTTTTTCTTCTTCTTATCTCTATGAGATATTAACTTTACTCTTTCAGTTGCTAAAATATCTGATTCTACTTCAATGGCAACCTCTTGCATCAGAATCAGAGTGGCAGACCTTCTTTCTTATAACAAGAGGGAAAAATCAGCATCAAAAGAATTGGCAAACGTTATTTTATTATAAGTCTCAGTGGGTTTAATTTCATCAAGAATTTTACTATACATTTTGTTGAACCATTTGGTAAATTCAGACATGTACTCACCTTGTTTTCTCTTTCAAGCTACAAATTCAGTAATATAGTATAAGTAGTATTTTTTGTCTCCCCACTATTTCAGAAAGACTTCATCTAAAGCATCAATTTCTACAATAGAATTGTCAGGGAGTCCCCTGAACCATTTCCTTACTTCCCCATCTAAATTCTATACACATAACCTCATCCAAACATCTGTGTGTTCAACATTGAAATTGTCTACAAAGCTATAAAAAGATGCCAAATGTTCTTCAGTTGTTACCTCTCCTTATCCATTAAACCTAGGAAAATATTTCATACAGTCTCAAGCTGGGAAATAATATAACACTTGGGGAAATACCAGGGGTGCATACCTAGCAGCTATGACAACATCCATTCTATTGATAGCCATGGTGTGAACAAATGGAGTAGGATATTTAGGAGGAGAGGATGGTTGTGAAATATAAGGTGGAGGTGAAGTATGAACCTTAGGGGCGGATGAAGGATGAGAATGGATATTTTGAGACTATAAGAGCCCTTCAATAGCCAAAATATTATTAAAAACTTGAATTTCAGGCTTAACTCTCCGAGAAGTGCAAATCTAAGATAAAGATGAAGATAATATCTTGTCAATTTATTCTTTGGTATGTGCAGGTAACTCACTTAGGGTTTCAGATGTGAATATGGTATCTTCTTATTTATTTTTTATCAGTTCATAAAATTCTCTCCATTGTTCCACTATCAAATCATTAAAAGAAATTGTCGCAATAAGAACTAATTCAGAAGGATGGATAATAGGTTTTTCTTCAATCACATGCACTAATTCTTCTTGTGGAACAACAATGGGTATTTGGGAATCATAAATTGTTTCTTCAGAAAAATAATATTTACCCTTTGAAGATAAACATTAACCTGGAGTTTCTCTGGATTTTTTCAATAATTTTTCAAGATCTGATACTATTGGAGTTGGTTTAGGATATGGATTAGCTCTGCTCACTTCCATTTTTTAAGATGAAGTTGATACTGAGGATTTGGTGGGATCATAATTTGATCACTTCACTTCTCTTTTAGGAGCGAAATATTCAGTAATGGAGTCGCCAGGTGAAACAGTATGCAGTTTACTTATGTATCCAACTCTTATTCACCATCAAGAGCTAGTCTTTCTTATTTTCATTCTTCCCAGGGAAAACATCTTCGTTCCTTTGTCCACAGCAATGATGTAAAAAGATTTTAGTCCCTAAAGTTTCACTTGACTGTTAAAGGGAAAGCTAGAGCACCTCATTTATTGCAATGGTTTATTATTGTAGGTATGTTTTGGGTTTTCAAAATTGGTTTGAAGGTTACGTAGTGGGTAAAAATAATAATATCAATCTCAGATCACAAGAACAAGTTCCTATCACACTTTCTTAGTGAATGGTAGTCAATTTGATGAATTAGATAACAGATTTTAACATAAAAGACAAATATATGTAAGTTTCCAATCTATTCACTCACATAGGAAATTGTTGATCCTAAATATCATTCAACACCATGAAACGTGTAATTAAAAACAAATCAAGTAATGAACAAGCAATCAACAAAATATTTACTAGATTAAATCATAAACAAGATATATAAATGCTTCACAAAAGATAAATATGCATTCAAATAAGAAAAGAAAGAATAAAAGACAAGAAGAGAAGTCTAACAATCATATAGACTTTTCAATTAGTGCAAAATGAAATAAGTCTTAGCCTTTACAATCAGAAACATAATTTTCCAAAATACAACCATGCCAACCCCTAATTCAGTCAGTAAGTTTCCTTTTATAAAAAAAGTGATTTCAACAGATCTTATTACCTAGATGCAGTTCGGATCTGATCCTAATTTTTGGCTATCATCTAAGAATACTCCTATTACATTCATCATATTCGAATCTCAAGAGTCTAGTCATTAGATAGATATCTAGATATTTTGACTAGTCTTGATCTCATAAGATATTCAGATCCTATAAAATAGGATTGTTGCAACTGTTTGTTGAGTTGGTTCTTCAAACTTGCATTAAAATGTGAACAAAATTAATGATGTAAGCCGATTCTTGATTTTCCCAAATCACTTCAATAACTTGTTGGAAGAAGACTACAAATTATGTGAGAAGAATATTTTTGTATTGCATAAGTTGTGTTCCATGTATTCTCCATTCAACTGCAAATAATTGATCTGTGTGTAGTCCTTGAAAATAACTTATGAATTTCCAATTTACTTTAAACATAGGTAATCCTCCTGCATGACAAAAAATCAAAATTGTATGATGTCCTGGTTTGGGAACGTCCTAGTAGAAGAGGAAACATTGGTATGATCCTGCTTCATCTTGGTCTTGAAAAATACATTATACAAATAGAGCTTGATGTTCATCTTTCTCACCTTTTTGGATAGTTCTTGTTGGTTCTTGTTCTTTGTCTTAAGATTTTTCACTTTTTCCTTTAACTTGGTATTCCATTGTTCAAGTACCAACTTTTCTTGTTTCAATTATTTGATGGCTTCTTTCAATTCCTTATTTTGTTGTTTTATTTCATTCCCTGCCTCTATGGAATATCCCTCATGCATTTCCTCTGTTGCAAGTTGATTTAGGTCAATTGATAACTTAGGATTTCTTAATCTAAGTTCATACATGTCCCCTTTTGAAGATGAAACCACAATGATCTCCTCTCCTATATTATTTTTTGGAATTTGAAATTCTTTCATATTTGGACCTGGTAGCTCATCCATCTTTGGGATATATGTTGGAGCTTTCTCCATTTCATCTTTAGAATTCATTGTTTCTAGCATTTGTTATTGTTTATTTTTTCTATTTATTTTCTATGGAGTCTTCTTATCTATATCATCATCAAGAAAAATCAAATTTCCTTTTTCGGAGAAGGCTTGAATAAGGCTTTAGAATTTAGCCTTAGTTTATTGGTTTCCCTAGTTTTAGGCATGCTTTGGTAAACTGCAAATTTTTTTCCCTTATCAAGATTACTCTGTCTTTTATCAGTGATTTTCTCTATAGGTTCATCATGATATTCTATTTAAGGTTCCAGTTTGACTTCCTTCGGCTACTCTATTGTGGTTTTTTTCCATTTTTCTAGTGTAAATTATTTCAAAACCATTAACTGCGTGCTTCAAAAAAGGGGAACCAATGCATACAAAACTATAATTTTGATGAGCCCTTGATGAAACAAACTCTTACCAGTAGTTGAAGGATGAGTTTGCACCCTTTTGGACATTTTTGTTAATATTTTCAGTAAATAAAAAGACAAACAAAAAGGTATATCACCATTTAAGTGCATTAAAAATCTTATATGATAACAATGAACATAGAACCTCCCTTAAAAAGTAATGTACCTTTTAATTTCTTCCAAAACAATTTTTCATTCCTCTTTCAGCCATTTTTGTGGAATTCCCTTACTTGATTTGGGGTTTTGATGTTCTGGAACCAGAAACTAGTTGACAAGATCAACATACAACATTTCCTTTTTCCACCACCTTTCTCTATACACAAATAGTATACATGCAACTCCAATTGAATGTTTTATCACATGTATCACACCATTACATACCATTGTCTCAAATCTATTGAAATTGTGTGAAAAAATCATGGAGATCTATTCGTGGTAACCCTGGAATGTAGAAAAAAACTTGAACCCTGCATCCTTAAACTTCTTCATGATTTTGGGGCATGCTTCAAGAAATTCTACTCCTTTTGGTTCTAATCAATTGATCTCTCCACCTTTTTTAGGAGCCATTATACTTGTTAACCTGCAGGTACTAGAGTTTCAAACTGATGGTCATCCTGGAGTTTCTTGTACAATCAAACGATAAAAAGAAGCCTCTTTTATCTGCAAAACATTTGTTAGGTCATGATGTATATATTAACACGATTCTAAATCATCTCGATTTGTGTTTTAAAACATGGCCCAAAACCTCGATTTGATGTAAACACTGGTAAGTACAAACACGATCTTCCTAGATCATCATCTCGATCCTCGTTTTGATGAAATTATAATTTTTTTTCATTGTTGGATCTTTGGCATAATATCATAACCACTTACATGATTTTTTGAGATTGATCACATTCAAATCAATCATCATTTCAGGTGCTACAAGAATAATGGTATTCTTGTAGCACCTTTATTTTATTTCAAATTTTCAAAACTAATAGAAATTGGCTCCAAATCTGATGGGAGGAACTTAGATTATCAAAATTCAAACTTTATCTCACTAATGCATGAAAAAATGATCAAGAAAACATAAAAAAGCACACCATAAGGTATAGAAGAAATGATTCAAAGGGGAAAGTTAGGGAAATAAAGCATGGTATAAAAGGGTAATTTGTGGATGAAAATTCATGACAAATTCAAGAACTAACACACCCTATATTCAACTCTCAGACTGATAATCATTTTCCCTTGTAGAAACCCTAGTACTGAAAAATCCTAAAATTTCAACCTTTTTAAAAAGTCATCATTAGGGTTTTAGGACATGTGTTAGGGTTATGTGAGTTGCCTAGTACAACTTTCTCCTCAACACTGGCACTAGAAAACCCCTGTTGGAACACGTATAATTTTGAGCTTCTTTTTTTTTCTGAACTTTAGATTTATGCCCTCTTACATTGTTAATGATGTTTGTGATTGGATAAAGTTAACAATTTGAATAATTAGTGTGATTTGCCAGGTAACAAATTCCAACGGGATTTTTTTTTAATAATCTCTCTGTAAATAGATCTATACAAGATCTTCAAATTTCAAAATTATTTTACCATTTACAATTGACAGCTTTGTTAAGTGAAGAGATTCCAAACCTCTCTTGTTATAGGAAGGCTAATCTTATTTCCTTAAAGATTATGGCATCGTGAAAAGTTTCAAGAAAACTTGATGTATCAGATTTCAGAATCTAGTGGAACAATAAATCAGTTCAGAAGATGGATAAACTAAGAAAAGGACCAAATATAGCAGGTAAGGGGCTAAATAGACAGAAAAGGGACCACAAACTCTCCAGAGTGCTAAGTCTCCAAAGTATAGGATCTCCTGTCGCATGTCCTTTTGATTTCAATGGTGAAGATTTACATTGAAACTTCGGGCTTCAAGCATTCCAAGGTGCAAATCTCTAAAATGATAAATCCCCAAAGTGGAGGATCTCATGTTGCATGTCTTCTTGATTTCAACAACAAATATTTACTTTGGAACTTCGGGGTTTGGGAGTTCTCTCTTCACACATCTAACTTTCTTCTGAAGTGGCTATCCCCAAAGTGAGAGATCTAGTGCCATGTGTCCCTTTTACTTAGACGAATGATATTTACTCTAGAACTCTCGGCTTCAGGAGTTCTCACTTCACACATCTAGCTTTCTTCCAAAGTGGTTACCCCCGAAGTGAGAGATCTAGCACTACGTGTCCTTTTGATTTAGACGGCTGAGATTTACTTTGGAACTCTGGGCTTCGAGAGTTCTCGCTACACACATCCATCTTTCTTTCGAAGTGGTTATCCCTGAAATGGAGGATATCTTGAAATATGTCCTCTTGATTTCAACGACAGAGATTTACTTCGGAACTTCAGGCTTTGGAATTTCTCACTTGACAAATCCATCTTTCTTCTGAAGTGATTACCCCCAAAGTGAGAGATCTGGTGCCACGTGTCCTTTTGATTTAGATGAATGAGATTTACTTCGAAACCCCGGGCTTCAGGAGTTCTCAATTCACACCTCCATCTTTATTCTGAAGTGGAGGATCTCCTACCACATGTACTATTGATTTTAACGATGAAGATTTAGTTCGAAACTCTAGGCTTCAAGCATTCTGAGGTGCAAATATCTGAAGTATTAAGTCTCTAAAGTACAAGATCTCTTTCATGTGTCCACTTCGATCAACGGTCCAGATGGTATTCGAGTCTTCGAGATTTCTTTACTCAACACTACTTGCCTCCTTACGGAGTATGAAATAGCCGAATATGGGGATCGTCTGACACATGTTCCCCACTTAGATCAACGGATAGGAATTGCATTAAACTCACTCTATATTCTCTACACATGACCAAGAGTTGCGACCTCGGCTTAACTTTGGGCGCTTATCTCACTTTGCGAAGATCGACAATCAGATTTTAATGGATTGTGGAGATTAGTGATTGAGAGTGATTGCGGGGGGAGAAGTTGCATGTGGTTTAATTTTGAAAGGCGGACTCGCAATTTAAACCACAATTTTCTCTCGGGGGTACATGGCATCACCAGGTGCATTGCAGGATGAAAATAAGGTTACTTCAAACCAATCCCTCGTTACCCCAAAAAATAGAGGAACATAAAGGAATGCTAGAGAAACACCTGTCATCCATGACATGTGCCCCGTTAACCCTCCATCCTGTCACACCTTCCACATTAGTTACCTCGTTTACCTCACCACCTACACTTGTCCCCACGCCATCTTATTCATGAGAAGTTACTCTTTCTCGTAACTGTTATCCATCATATGACAAGCCAATGTTGAGCTACATGTCACATTATCACTCCCCCCATATTTTCAACTGATATTCTTTTTCCAGTAAACGAATCCGAAGAACATATAGAAACGAAATCATATGGTGAGGACAATAAACAAATGATTATGGTATCCTCAATGGACATGTGTGCCCAATTCAAAGAGAAAAGGAAAACAAGCGCATCTGTGAGCATATAAAGAGACAGATGAAAGTGTCATCTCAAACAATATCTTCCTGATGTTGTTTCATTCGAATTACATTCCATTTTTAGGAGATATTGCATGAAGTCCAATGGTTTTTTGTTGTGACAATTTTTGTATAAATAGATATATTTCAGATCTATTCAGGGTTGCTTCTTGTCAGATGCAATTCTTATTCAAGGCTTATTTTTAGTTGTGAGATTCTAATTTTCATTCAGTTTGAGTTGTGTGTTTCTCTTGTATTTCCATATCTCTGAATTTCCTTATGTAATTACTTGATAAGTTATTGATTGCAATTTAGTATCAAAAATATTTTAATCACATTATATCGACAATTCATTAAGTAAACAGTTTTTCCTCTGTATTTACTATAAGTAAAGCAAGACCTGCAAGTTGCTTGAATTACTAATTTCCATATTGTGTTCAAGGGTGCACTCCCTACTTTTATTCTATTGCAACAAGGTGAGACTATTCAACAATTGATGCCTTACTTTGTTTAATAGTTTTGTAAGTTTCCCCCACACCATTTGATATTACATTTGTGACTCAAACAATGAAATACAACCTTTGTATTGTCTTATTATTAATTTCATTTAAGGATCATTTCTTATATAACTAAAGGTAAAAAAATAACTCTTTTAAAACATTATCGTTAAACATTCATGATGCCTGACATTACTCTTTGAGCATTAGGATTAATGTCAGGAACAATATATTTTTGGCGCAGCTGTCGAGGAAGAAGAAACAAAGTTATTTTCCCTGGGAAAACAGCAAGGTAAATTTCTATCTTTGATGGTGAACAAATATTGAATACATAAGTAAGGATTATTTTTATCTTTCACTTGATGACTCCACCATAGACAATACTGGCATTCGGTCAAAATAATACCAAAAAAAATCTAGACAATAAGCAGACCACACCAATGTCAGATCCCAAAAAGTTGTTGAAACCAAAGGAATAACTCAAATCGTTTGTTGCATCAGTAGGTAAAGTATATCAACCCAAAGTTACGGAAGTTAATGATAAGGTCCAGACAGAATATTCCCCCCCTAATGAAAGTTTTAAACAAATTCATTTTGCAGAGGCATTGATTAGTAAACCTGAGTCTAAACTCAAAAATCTAGAGGCAATTGTTACTGACATAAAAGTCGAGATTGACCCAACATATACTTTTACCAGTGAGAACAAAATATCCCTTTCAATACCCACTGTCATTGACACCCTGTCTATTCTATCCTTCCCCGAAGTAAAGGTTTCAGTTTCCTAAAACTTTGAAGAACATATTTTATACCCTGATTCACCCCCTATTGGTTCTCCTATATATACATCTTGTAAGTCTGAGGAAACCAATCCACATTTCCCTTTTCCTCCTCTTTCATATTTTCTATCTCCTAATGACCTTTTTCTAGAACTTCCTTCACCACATCCTGAAGTAGTCGAAAGGTCACCACTTAAGTCCCTTGAAGTTTTTGAAAATCCCCTTTATAGCTCTCAAAGTTCATCTCCTAGACTTCCAATGGCTGGTGTTGGTGGCGTCGGAGGCAAAGGAGAAAGTGGACAAGGTCAAGGACAAGATCTGCCTCCTAAAATCTTTGCCAAGGTAGCTGCCAGATACTCTCCCTTGGTCCTCCTTGTCATCCTTCATTATTTTCCCAAAAAGTGTATGAAAAAACTACCGAAATTCATGGGAGAAGGAGATCTAACCACAACAGAACACATAGCCTTTTTTCATCAGTTTGTTGATATCCTTGGCATGGAACATGAGGGTGTTTACTCAAGACTGTTAGTACAAACCTTTGAAGGAAAAGTGAGGACCTGGTTCATATGGATCCCTATAGGATCCATACAATCATATGATGAGATGGAAAATGCCTTTTTAAGACAATGGGGAGAGAAAAAGGACCATCTCTATTATTTAATCGAATTCGGGGCTCTAAGAAAAAATAATTTTGAATCAGTCCTTGAATTTACTCATAGTTTCAACAAATTGTATAACAAAATCCCAGTTGAAGTCAAACCTTCTCAACCTGCTGCAAAGTTAACTTTTGTAAGGGCCTTTGAACCTGGATTTTCTCTCCTCTTAAGAGAAAGAAGATCGGCCATTTTTTTAGGAATGTAGGACGATGCCATAGAAATTGAATCCAATATGATTGAGATGGGAACCAAAGAACCTAGGATTTTCAAAAAACAAGCAGGACCCTCTGGATATGGGAAGTCCGTAGATGAAAATATCAATGAGATGGCCAAGATAATCAAATATTTATCAAACAAACAATCCAGGATGGAATTAGATCAAGCCAAACCTGATCCATACATTAGGAATCAGTTCAAGAGAAACCCTAACCCTCAGATACAACAAAGACAAATAAAAAATGAAGATCAAAATATCCAAGCTCTGTTTAAAACTGAAAACTTTATGCAGAGAGATGAAATCCAAAATTATGATGAGATAGAAGAAGATCTAAATAACCTTAGCAATGACAATTTGGAGCCACACTTAACCAGGCAAGATTATGAAAAATCTTTAGACCTAGAATCCTTGTTTAATAATGAGGAAGGCATAAACAATATGGGAGATTCTATGTATCAAAGGCTCGCCGACTTAATAATGTCCAAACTCCAACAAAAGTATGATTTAAAGCCCAGAGAAAAAAAATAGTAAAACACCAACTGAAACACAAGCTTCCTGAACAAAACTAGTTGAAACAAGAACAACGCAAACTAAGAAACCAGAAAATAGAGAAGCAGAAATTCCAACCAAAGAAACTGAAAAAACAGTTGGAGGTTTCAGTTTAGAAAATGATATTAATAAATTTAAAATCCCCATGCCTCTGGTTGAACTTGCAAAAAACTCGATTTATAAAAAGAAAATTGCTAAAGTGATAAAAAAAATTGAGGCCAAATGTCATGCAGCTATTATTAATCTACAAGATGAAGGATTATGCTGCTCCATTTTATATTACACTAACTATGCATGACCATTTACTCCACAATTGTATGTTATTTTCTGGGGCCTCTCATAATTTAATTCCTAAAATTATCATGGAGAAGCTAGGCCTTGACATCACTAGAACTTATCAAGACTTGTACTCGTTTGATTCTAGAAAGTTTAAGTGTCCAAGCATGATTAAATATTTGGCAGTAAATCTTGCTCAAATCCCTGTAAAAAGTATCCTTATGGATCTGGTCATTGTTGACATCCCTGCCAAGTATGACATGCTTCTATCCAAGTCTTGTGGCACCAAATTAGGAGGATCGGTTCAGATGGACATGACTTACACTACGATCTCGATTTTCGGTGGACAATTCACTTGATTGTACAGAGAGACTAGACTGGTGTATACCATAAGTGACCCCAATAACCCCAATAATTACCCAGTCTATGTTGTTTATTAGGACTTAGGAAATTGTATTTTATTTATAGATGACGATTTTGAAGAATGTACAGGATAAGAAAATAAAAAAGTAGAAAAAACAAAGAAAAGTGTAAATATTAGAGAAGGAATGTGGAAAATGTTTTTTGATGGTGCTTCATCCTATGAAGGAGTAGGGGTTGGAGCGTTATTTGTAGAGCCAGGAGATGATTACGTTATTCCCTTGTCATATATATTACAGTGGGATATTGATTATACAAATAATGTTTGTGAATATGAAGATTTAGTCTTATGATTGGAAGCTTCCAGAAAGTTAAAAATTGAACATATGATAGTTTATGGTGACACGGAGCTCATTGTGAAACAAATAAAACAACAGTATCAAGATAAGAATCCAAGGTTGAGGTCATATAGAAATTGCGCTTGGGATTTGACAGAAAATTTCTTCTCATCTTTTAATATTCACTCTATTCCCAGAATGGAAAATCAACAAATTGACTCTTTAGCCAAAGCTGTTGCAACCTTCATACCGCCCACTATCTTGAAACTAAAGTATTACATCGAGATGAGACACATACCTTTGATCCCAAAAAACGTTCAACACTGGCAGGTGTTCGAGGATGACGAACAAATCAAACAATTCCTTGAAATGGTCGACGAGTTTTCTGAGACTCACGTAGATCAGGAAAACCAGAATGATCCTATTTGGGTCATGACAAAAGGTGAAGACCCTGAAAAGTTACAGGATAAGATCGCAAATAACCACATGCCCGTACTTAAGAAAAAAAAGATCCCAAGAGGTTTGATCCCCTTAGAGAGATTGTTTGACTAGTATGGCATACCTTTAAATTCTACCTTACGACCTCAACCCGAAGAGGTTGAAGACTGTAATAGAGGAACTGAAGAAGACCTTAAACTAGTTAAGATATCTAAATACCTTCTGACCCAAATGAGGAATAAGTATGTCGAGTTTCTTAGGAAATATAAAGACTTTTTTGTGTGGTCCTATGATGATCTAAAAACTTACGATACCTCTCTTATTGAACATAAGATTCCTTTGAAACATGGTATCAAACCTTTCAGGCAGAAACTCAGAAAAATAAATCCTATTCTCTTGCCAGTAATAGAAAGGGAAGTTAAGAATCTCCTCGATGAGAAAATTATTGTTCCACGCAGATATTCCGAATGGGTAGAAAATTTGGTACCCATCAAAAAGAAAAATGGTGAAATAAGGCTCTATGTAGATTTCAAAAACTTAAATCGGTCATCCCTCAAAGACAACTACCCACTACCGAAAATGGATCATGTTCTAGAAAAATTAGTTGGAGCTAATTTAATTTCCATGATTGATGGTTTTTTTAGATACAATCAAAGTGTTGTCCATGAAGATGACAGAGAAAAGACTACGTTTACCACTCTATGGGGAAATTTTATGTACGATAAAATGCCATTGGGTTTGATGAATTCAGGGGATACTTTCCAGAGAGCGATGGATATTGCATTCGCTGGTGAGAAATAAAAATTCATTGTTATTTATCTTGATGATTTGATGGTTTTTTCTAACTTCGATGCAAAACATCTGCTACATCTCAGGTAGACCTTTGAAAAATGCAGAAATTTTGGTTTGTCTCTTAATCCTAAGAAATCACATTTTTCTATGCAAGAAGGTAATATCTTGGGTCATATAGTGTCAAAATAAGGAATCAAGGTTGACCCTAAATGAGTTGAGGCTATAGACACGATTAATATTTCTAGGAATAGAAAAGAAATTCAATCTTTTTTAGGACAGATCAATTTTTTGAGAAGATTCATTCCTAATTTTGCTTAAATAATTAAATTGATTACAGATTTTGAAGAAGGAAAACCAAGTGAAATGGACCTCCAAAGCTAAAGTATCATTCGAGCGAGTCAAGAAATCTATAGGCGAAGCACCAGTGTTAGCGAGTCCAGAATATATTACTAAGGAATTCATGATCTTCTCTTTCTCTTATGAACATACTATCACAGCGATGCTCCTGCAAAAGAACAGAGAAGGCTTTGAGCAGTCGATGGCCTTTTTCAGTAAAAGTCTCAGGTATGCAGAATTAAAGTATGATATACTTGAAAAACAACTTACACAATGGTGAAATCTCTCAAAGATTTCAGGACATATGTGTTGCATTCCAAAATAATCGCTTATGTGCCAACAAGTGTTGTCAAATACATATTGGTTCAACCAGAAAGTGATGGAAAGAGAGATCAGTGGTTATCTAAAATTTAGGAGTTCGATCTAGAAGTAAATCCAACCAAGCTAGTCAAAGGTCAAGGCCTGGCGAAACTATTAGTCGAATCAAATTTCATGGCACTCGGGATAAATCACCTGGAATCACATGGATATCTCCCAAATATAGAGGAGCTTGATGATCAAACACTTACAATTCATATTGAAGATACTTTTTCTTCCTCTACTTGGTATTGTGACATTGTTTCATACCTCCTTACCCTTTAGTGCCTGAATGACATGACTCCACCCAAAGCGAGAAATTTGAAGCTACATGAAGTTAAATATTGTATTATCAATGGTCATATATATTGGAAGGATCCTCTGGGATTCTTGTTATGTTTCTTAACATAATCTGAAACATAATGCATCATAAATGAATTTCATGAAGGAGTGTGTGGAGGACACCACGCCTGGAGGGAAACGACTGACAAGATTTTAAGAGCAGGATATTATTGGCCAAAGTTATTTATTGATGTGAATGCCAAAGTTAGAGCCTACAATTCTTGCCAACTATTCTCTGGTAAGAAAAATCTCCCTGCACTACCTTTAATCCTGGTCAAAGAAGAAGCTCCCTTTCAACAATGGGGTCTAGATTTCATCAGATAAATCCATCCGAAGTCAAGTGCTCAACATAAATGGATTTTAACCGCTACTGATTACTTCATGAAGTGGGTCGAAGCCATTCCAACTCGGAATGTTATGGATTCAGTAGTAATAAACTTCTTGGAAGAGAATATCCTATCGATATTTGGTTTTCCTCGAAAAATAGTCACTGAAAACGTCCAAGCTTTCAAATCTATGGCAATGGTCAATTTCTTCCAAAAATAAAACATTGTGTTAGGACATTATACAACCTACTATCCTCTGGCGAATGGTTTGGCTAAATCATCCAACAAGAGCCTGATGACTATAATAAAAAAAGTGTTGACAGAAAATAAGAAGGCTTGGCACATTCACCTGAAATACGCCTTATGAGAAAATCGAATCGGCACCAAGAAATCAATAGGTATGTCCCCTTTTCAATTTTTTTATGGTATTGACATTGTCCTTCCTATCAATCTCGCTCTTCCTATGATGAAGTTATGGAAGGATGAAAATGAAGAGAAAAATGACGTTACAAGAAGGATAAATCAAATAATCGAAGCCCAGCAAAATAGGGCCGAAGTAGATGACAAACTTCAAAAGTACCAAGATAATATGAAGGCCCTTTTCGATAAAAAAGATAAAGACAGAGAGTTTCTCCCTGGCAATTTAGTTTTGAAGTGGGACATTATGAAAGAAGATGCAAGGAAACATGGCAAGGTCGACCATCTCTGGTTCAGATCATTCATGATTGCAAATATTGAGGGGAAAAATTCCTTCTTACTGGAAAACCTCGATGGAAAAATTATTGACGCTCTTATCAATGGGCGTTACCTAATTTTTTTTATGCAATAGTCATATTTCAGATTCCCATTGTACATACCGTTTTAGATTGATGTTGTTTTTTGTTTCAATTTGTAGTTTTGTTTTCCTTTTGTAAACTATCCAAATTTTACTTTTGTTTTAAATAAACCAATTCTACTTGATATCATGAAAGAAAAATATAAAAGTATATGTAACACATATCATTTCTATTTTGCATAATTTTCTGACATTTTCCATTTTTGTTCTCGTGTAGAATACTTACTGTCAGTTGAGAGATAAGGATGTATCGGAACATTTTCTTTCCCTCAAAACATGTGATAAATTAGTGATTTACTTGATTGAAAATATAAAAGAAATCTAATGTATGAACTCCTACCCCACTAGTCCAAGCTAAAATTTTAAAGAAATCTTATTTAATGTAAAGGGGGTTTCACTCATATAGATATTGTCACTTGATCAAAGATCAAAAAAGTATAAGTATTATAGATTAATTATGAAATCCTTCTTTGAATAAAATGAAAATCAAATAAAAGAAGAAATAAAATAAGGATAAAAAGGTCTTGAAAAGATGTTTGAAAATCAATAAACAAACTTGTGTCAAAATGAGATTCTTTTTGTTTCTGGCCCTCTAAGTCATTATTCTATTTCATTTTTCCTATCCCCGATCTTCTATTCTCTTTTGATTTTCACTACCTTTCCTGGATATTCATAGAAAGAAATAATTACACCTTGACTTTGAAAACTTAAAAACATGTCTCTGAAACAAGATTAGGAGAAAATATTTATGTTCCTTGGATTTTAGATGAAAGGAAGTATGTCTGAGCGAATCATGATAACATTAACTCTTCTATCATATTTTAAACTGACTAATTTTCTCAAATTTGATCCCTAAAAATTAAAATCCCTATAAAATATTCCATACAGGCGAAGGTGTATTGAAAATTAGAAGAAAATTAGTCTGAGTATACTAAAAAAATTATGGCAGACCTCCCTTTTAAAAAATTTAAGCACATATCATCCCTTGTATGATAGATACAAATTGATTGCCCCCACTTCAAAATATTAAAATATAAGGAATATGGTGAAAGGAAATCCATGTAATGATTGCCCTCATCTCAGCAAAATGCAAAAGTGTTAATTGAAGTGGTGAAAGGAAATTCAATGCGAGAGGTAGATAAATTCATTGGTGTACTAAACAAGCTTGTTGAAAGTGAAGCAATATCTATGATATATGTATGGTTGTCATACATATCTACAAAATATACTCTGAAATCTAGTTCTCTTTCCGATAATATTCAAATTTTGGGCCAATGAGGGATTCCCTAAATAAAATTATTACATCTACTTAACCTTGATGTGAACAAAGTCGGTCAAGGTCTGATATTTCGGTTAAATTCATTTTAATTATCTTGAACATATCTAAACTCAGTTTCAAGAAAGGGAAATTTTAAATATCCTAACTTGAGATCAATAGATGGGGATGTTTTGAAGGTTTTCTGAGATTTGGTTGAAGTTCAATTTTTTTCCGTATGATTAATCCTTAAAATTATTTCCTAGAAATGCAATAATGACTCCATTTACCCAATAAAGGTACTTGGTCTATTGTTCTTCTACATCTCATAGGGAGACACAATCCCCAGATGGAGCCTATGTTGAAACACGTATAATTTTGAGTTTTTTTTTTTTTTTTTTGAACTTTAGACTTCTACCCTCTTACATTGTTAGTGACGTTTGTGATTGGCTAAAGTTAACAATTTGAATAATTACTGTGATTTTCTAGGTAACAAATTCCATAAGGATTTTTTTAATAATCTCTCTGTAAACAGATCTATACAAGCTCTTCGAATTTCAAAATTATTTTACCATTTACAATTGAAGATCTTACATACCTCTCTTGTTACAGGAAGGATAATCTTATTTACTTAAATATTATGGTGCCGTGAAAATTTGCAAGAAAACTTGATGGGTCATATTTCAGAATCTAGTGGAATAATAAATCAGTTCGGAAGCTAGATAAACTAAGAAAAGGATAAAGTATAGCAGGGAAGAGGCTAAATAGACAGAAAAAGGAGCACAAACTCTCTGGAGTGCTAAGTCTCCAAAGTACAGGATCTCCTACCGCATGTCCTTTTGATTTCAATAGTGAGGATTTACTTTGGAACTCCAGCCTTCAGGCATTCCAAGGTGCAAATATCTGAAATGCTAAATCCCCGAAGTGGAGGATCTCCTACCGCGTGTCCTCTTGATTTCAATGGTGGAGATTTACTTTGGAACTCTGGGCTTCAGCAGTTCTTGCTTCACACATCCATCTTTCTTTCGAAGTGGTTATCCCTGAAGTGAGAAATCTGGCACCACATGTCCTTTTGATTTAGACAACAGAGATTTACTTTAGAACTCTAGGATTCAGGATTTCTCGCTTCACACATTCATATTTCTTCTAAAGTGGTTACCCCCAAAGTGAGAGATCCGGTGCCGTGTGTCCTTTTTATTTAGACGGTTGAGATTTACTTTGGAACTCTGGGCTTTGGGAGTTCTCGCTTCACACATCCATATTTCTTCTGAAGTGGTTATCCCTGAAGTGGAGGATCTCCTCCCATGTTTCCTCTTGATTTCAATGGCAGAGATTTACTTTGGAACTTCAAGATTTGGGAGTTCTCGCTTCACACATCCAACTTTCTTTCGAAGTGGTTACCCCCGAAGTGAGACATATGGCATCGTATGTCCTTTTGATTTAGACAACTAAGATTTACTTCGGAACCCAGGGCTTCGGGAGTTCTCGCTTCAAACATCCATCTTTATTCTGAAGTGGTTATCCCCGAAGTGGAGGATCTCCTGCTGCATGTCCTCTTGATTTTAACGACGAAGATTTACTTCGAAACTCTAGGCTTTGGGTGTTCCGAGATGAAAATATCTGAAGTGATAAGTCTCTGAAGTACAGGATCTATTTCCACATGCCCACTTTGATCAACAGTCCATATGGGCTTCAAGTATTCAGTAGTTATTTACTTAGCACTGCTTGCCTCCTTCCAAAGTATGAAATAGCTAAATACAGGGATCTTCTGACATGTGTCCCCCGCTCAAATCGACGGATAAGAATTACACAAAATTTTCTTTATCTTCTCTACATATGACCAAGAGTTGTGACCTCATCTTAAATTTGGGCACTTATCTCACTTTGTGAAGATCCACAGTCGTATTTTAGTGGATCATGGAGATCAATGGCTAAGAGGGATTGCGGGGGTTGAATTTGCGCAAGGTTTAATTTCAAAAGGTGGTCCCATAATTTAAACCATGGTTTTCTATGGGGTACATGGCATCACCAGGTGCATTGTGGGACAAAAATAAGGTTACATGAAGGAACATAAAGGGACGTTGGAGCAACACCTGTCATCCACAAAATGTACCCCATTAACCCTCCAGCTTGTCACACCTTCCACATTAGTTACCCCGTTTAACTCACCACCTACACTTGTCCCCACGTCAACCTATTCGTGAGAAGTTACTATTTCTCATAACTGTTCTCCATCACATGACGAGCCAATGCTAATATACATATCACATTATCACTCCCCCCATATTTTCAACTAATATTATTTTTCCAGTAAATGCATCTGAAGAACATATAGCAATGGAATCAGATGGCAAAGACAATAAACAAATGATTATGGTAGCCTCAATGGACATGTGTGCCCAATTCAAAGAGAAAAGGAAAACAAGCACGTCTGTGAGCAAATGAAGGGACAAATGAAAGCGCCAGCTCAAACAATATTTGTCTGTTGTCATTTCATTCAAATTACATTCCATTTTTAGGATATATTGCATGAATTCCAACGGTTTTGAGTTGTGACATTTTTTTATTATAAATAAACAGATTTCAGATCTATTAATGGTTTCTTTCTAGATGTAATAGAGAAAACTCTCCTTTTTGAGTATTAATACAAGTGTATATAAAGATTCTAATTTTCGTTCAGTTTGAGTTGTGTGTTTCTTTTGTATTTCCATATCTCTAAATTTCCTTATGTAATTCCTTGATAAGTGATTGATTGCAATTTAGTATCACAACTAATGTAATCACATTATATCAGAAATTCATTAAGTAATAAGTTTTTCCTCTGTATTTAATATAAGTAAATCAATACCTACAAGATGTTTGAATTACTGCATTCCATATCTTGTTCAAGGGTGCGCTCTCTACGTGTCTTCTACTGCAACAAGGTGAGACTCTTCAGCAATTGATGCCTTGATTTTTTTAACATTTTTGTAAGTTTCCCCCACACCATTTGATATTACAATTGTGACTCAGACAATGGAATATGGCCTTTGTATTGTCCTATTATTAATTTCATTTAAGGATCATTTCTTATATAACTAAAGTTAGAAAAAGAACTCTTTTAAAACATTCTCTTTAAACATTCTTGATGTCTAACATTACTCTTTGAGCCTTAGGCTTAGTCTCAGGAACAACAACCCCAATGAATGATAAAAAAATTTCATGTTGGTGTCTTACACTAAGTCAAATTTGTCTTCAACCCGCATGCTTTGATACCATGTTATATTTTCTTAAATTTTCAGTAGAAATATATTTACCAGAGTACTTTGATATTCTTTTAACATTCAACAACCATATACTATAAATATAAGCAGGATCTAGAAGAAAATAAACAGGCACAAGAAGAAACAAATATTTTTCATGGGAAAAACCTAGCCGACTTTCCTTAGAGAGAATACTTTTGATAACACAATACAACCATGAACAAGCTCTATTCACAAGAGAAAAACCAGCAATGAAGAAACCCTGATAACAAGCACTTATATATTCTTATTTTAAAACCCTAGAAAGGCTAGACAACTGACAAAAACCCTAAAATATGATGTCTAGCAACCCTAGCGAGAGTGCTAGAGTACTTGGCCTCTTCCAACGAACTTCCCAACACAGAAACCCTAGAAACTACATTAGTTTCATTTTCTTCCTTGCCTCAGAATTTTTCCTTATTTTCTTGAGTGAGAGAGTTGTGTGAGTGTGTGTCAAATGGCAAAGCGTCTCCCTTTAATTATAGTCTTCAAGTCACTTTTTTGGGGTCGACTTCTCTTCTTGTAAATTCTATTTTCACTTTATTATTTTTTTGTGCGGTCGACTTCTTTTATGGGGTATTGTTCAATTGTTCAATGGTATTCCTTTGAATTATTGGAATCTTCCTCTCTAAGAAAAGTTTTCCTTGAGGGAATACCTCCCGCTACTACAAAACATCAACACCGGTTATCTTCCAACTTCAATTCATGAATGTTCAACCTCATAAATATTTCCTTATTTAAATAATTTGTCCTCTTATTCCTTCTTTAGCAATCTCATGCATGCATGTTTTAATTTTATTTTCTATTTTGGGAACAACAAACTCTCGCTGAGTTGTTTCTCAATCTTCAATAATCATCCACTTCTAAAATTGGACTGGTCATGCACCCAACCAACAATTCCTCTAAATCTGCTCTCATGCTTTAGTTTTTCAACTGATGGAAATCTACCATTTTTTTTCATAAAACATTGAAGTCCTTATGACCATAATATACAATTTCCCTTTCATGTACCTAGATCATAACATATGTATATTAGGACTAAAAAACTCTTCTCTTAACAATTTTTTCTAAAATAAAACTTTCAAGTCACTTTCCCGAGCAAATTGTGCCTTTTCAATAAAGGTTTATAACATGAAAGTTGTATATATTTATGATTCCTTTCCAATGATATAAGAAATTCTCAAAACAAAGATTGAAATAAAAAATTATCGCGGAAATATAGTACGATTTTTCCATACTATAGCTTCATTTCAAACATCTAAACCAAACAACACAGAATTAAGAAAATATTATAACTAAAAAGTTGTAGATATCGAAGAGATATTTCCAATGGTCTAAGAAATGCCCCAAATCAAGTTTAGAGTCAAAATATATTATGAAAATAGGAAAAAACAATTCTCTCATCGAAAAAAGTTTTAGAATGTTTTCGGTGCTTGGGAAAAAACATGACCTTTCAACCATTGAGGGTAAAAAAAAAGGCTTGTCTTTCCCATCGGCAGTCAGAAAAAACATTTGTCTTTCCCATTGGGTGTCGAAAAAAAATGTGATACTCCCATTGGGGGTCAGAAAAAACCATGACTCTCCCATCGGGGTTTCCAAAAAACATCATCTCCCATCAGGGGTTGGAAAACAAACATGAAACTCCCATAGGAGGTAAAAAAATGGTGTTTAAGCTATCAGGGGTTTCCAAAAAGCGTCTTTGGGATATTGGGGGTTTCCAAAATACTTTTTTTTTTGCACCGATGATCCTCCAAATGATCTATCTATCACTCTTAGAGTTTTTTTAAACTTCATCGATATCATTTTTATCATTTTAAACTTGGTTTATTGATTCAGATTATATTGAAAAGGAAATGAGATACAAGCAAAAATATAGTAGAGAACACATATATAGTGAAACCCAACTTCTATTAACTAATGAAATAACATAATACTATAGAACACAACTTTTCTAGGATGGTGGTAGCTTGTATTTGAAGAGAGAGATGTCGACTATGCTCATTTGCAACAAGTTGATTACAAAGAGGCTGAAAGGGACCTTTTTTTCTTGAATCCTAAAATACGAGGAAAAAACCCTAATCCTAAAAGATGAAACACCAAAAGTATTGTGGGCTCCGAGGTGGTTATTTGATACGTCAAATTCATGGGGGCACAACTTATAGATAGGATCTTTGTTTGGGGCATGTCATAGGTCACTAGAAAGAACTATTCAAGGATTACATTTTTTCTAGGGAAAACATTGTCCAATTGAATTTCCAAACAAACATCGTTTAGGGCCTTAAAATGGCCTTGGAATTTTGGGACCCAAAAAAGCGTAGAAAAAATTCCAAGAAGATAGAGAACCATTAAGTCAATGGAAGAGGTGGAAAGCCACCGATATTCACCTACGTAATTTATTTATTTTCTTGGAATTTTTTTACGATTTTTATCTAAGCCAATACACTTGTCAACCTATATGAGATGCATAAAAATCAATAAACTCAAACTCTATAAAATATCTTTACAAAACATCAAAGAAAAGATGGTACCCAAAAAATTAGAAATTTAGGGTGTGTTTTGCACTCAAGACCAATCTCATATTAAGGCTCCAAAGACTTAGGAACATGCAAAGTAATGGATTATGATTAGTAATAAAATATTATGATTTTACTTTTCCCCCTTTGATCTCGCTAATCCCTTTTCTTTCCTCTCTTGTGGAATCATAGCCCTCCACGTCTTTCGTCCTTCTCCATCTGTAACCTATGATGTATTTTATTATTATTCAATGTACATTTACATATTTTATCATTTGTCTCTTATCCTTTCATCATTTTTACATTTACATTTCTATTATGGGGATCAAATTGGGGGTATTACATTCCCCTCCCCCTAAATTTTGCACCATCCTTGGTGCACATCACCATAGATACATATACATTTATATTATGAGGACCAACTAGGGTATTACATTTTCCTCCCCTTATCTTTTGCACTATACTCAGTGCACATCATCATAATATACAATAATTTAACACCAAAATGTTAAAACCATTATGGGTATTCCTTCCACATTGTATCCTTGGCTCCCATGTCACTTCTTCATGTTATATTGCATCCATTCGACCTTTATCCTGATTACCATGATCTTTTTTTCCAATATACATATTGGTTGTAGCTAGTAATATTCTTCAGATTCCACATAATATGTTCATAGGGGTATCAAATTATTTCCCCCCTTGGAATAACACCAACTCTAGTGAACCTCTTTCAAGGTATTCAACTCTTGTATTTATTCTTCAGTTGTTCCTATAACAACCATAAAAAAATGCAATTTTTTTATAGTTATTGTTATGCAACGATTATCTTATTCATGGGATTTCTCAACTCAATAATGTAGTAATTTATTCAAAAAGAATAAGTAAGAAATATTAATTCAACATATCTATATGGTTTTTTCATTTCTTCACAATTTTAGCATGGGTAGGAATTTAGTTCATTGTTCTTTCCGACATGCCCTTCTTGATTTCAACCATCATTCCAAATGCATGTTTCCTCAGAAATATCATTCATGTAAGTTGCCTCTTCCTTGCCACACTCAACCTTCCAGGATTAGGAATCCCCTTCATTGTTAAACAGTCCCTTGGGTGATCCATCTTGCCAATGTTTTCACATGAAAGGAGAGAACCAACTTACTACCAAGCATCCACTAGTAGTGTCTAATTGATAACTTGTGGAAACCACAAGGTTTCAATGACCTTCTTCTTGATATTTCTTTCTTTTATCCATCATCAGTGTTCATAACCCCATTATCATGATAGATATTTTATGTATTCCATCCATATATGACTACTCAAGCATGAAATTATTTCACTGCATCCACAACAACCCCTGAAATGATCTCAAATTCATGAGTTAGTAGCACTTCCATCATTTTAGTTGTTTACATATTAATTTGAATGAAATATAACAAAAGCATGCACTCATACAATGCATTAAATCATATATGCCAACATATATGTGTTCATAACCACAACTTGCACACTTACACAATTACTCATCCACATCTACTCAATGCATCCTTGCATTGATTCAAGAATACCACATTCATGTATCTTGTTTTCTACCATGATGAGTTGGAAGGTATATCTAACACCTCAACACATCATCTAGACATCTCCCCAATACTTTCTATATCATCCTGATACCTTCCTTATTATTCCAACACAACACAACATCGATTGTATATCCCTTCTCTGCTAAGCAGTCCCTCATGAACCCTTCCCCTCTAAAGGTTCTCTTCATTGTTGGCTAGAAGGTTTTTATTCCAAGAATCCAATATAAGTAGGGAGACCATTTGACACTTGTGTAGAAAAATATCCTTTCCATATCTAACCATATTATGTCCTCACACATGATTAGGTCTATTGGAATTCACTTCTTGTAACGTACCCAACTACCAGAAGGTTGGCCACGCTACTTCAAATCTCACTTTAAGAACTGGTTTCAAAATATGATAACATTTAAATAATAAAGAAGCATGAAAAAAATGAAATAATCAAGATTCATGCTAGACTTTAAAGAATGCTTAAACACACCATGTATAACAATAACCAGCAAGAATTCACATTATAAATATGAATCTCAGAGATAATAATTAATACATAGTGGAAATAAATATAAAAGAAAAATAAACCATGACAGAGAGAACTTTTCTTAAACAAAACCAATCACCAACTAGCTGCAGAACAAGGATGTTCCACCCAACCTTAGACATTGTTGTTCCAAGTCTCAACAGTAGGTCACCCCCAATTCAAGGCTGTGAATCCATAAGGATAGGTTCCAAATAAACAATCATCTTCCCAAAATAGTCATCACTAAAGATCTCACAGGTTTCTCAACACACGAAAATCCAAATTACACCAGCTCTTTTCTCTCCATCCTACACCATCAAAAGACAATGAACCCCCTTGATTGCCAACAAATCCTTTAGGATGTCCACTTATTTCCAAGGTTCTAGTGCATCTAGTCAATCATCTCCATGATGGAACTCTTAGTATTCGTAGCTATAAATAAAGTTCAACACATGCCAATGCATCTCAGGCATACATGCACCAAATCATGGCTGGAATACACCGATAATTACTACATCCAACCATCCATGGTTACTTACTTCCAGAAAATTGTTTTTCTCTTCCAATGTAAACACAAGAATGAGAAAGAATATTAAATGAATGATGAACCAAAAGGATGAGCAACATGAATGAAAAAATGAATTCCCAAACAACCCACAAACATGGTTTATATATTTACTTGAAAATCAAGAAGCTCATGTAACCACTTCTTTATCTCCAAAATTCCAAGGTGGGTGAAAATAATAAAATTTAAAATGACTTCACCCTTTTATCCCCCTCTCAAGTGGAATCATATCCCCCTATAACTTTGTCCTTCTCTGTCTTGCAGCTAGTGATGTATTTTATCATTTGCAATGTTCAAAGTATTACATTTCCTAGGCACTTTGACCTCTTTTAATTGTTTGGGAACTTTTTCCTTTCATCAAATAAATAAAAATACATTATTATTCTGGGGACTCAAAATCAGGGTATAACATTCCCCTCCCCCTTATTTTGGCACTGTCCTCGGTGCATATACAAAACAAAATTTCAAAATTTCAAAATTCTTCAAAAAGTCATGGGTTCTTTGCTTGCATGGCATATTCATGCTCCCAAGTATCATATTCGGGACCATAGCAAGTCCATTGAACTTTTACTAGTTCTATGACTCGATTCAGGAGGATTTGACTTTTATGTCCAATATGCACACCGGTTGGACTTGAAATTCTCCTTCTAGCTCCACCTTAATCAAATTCCAATCAATAATATGGTTAGGATCATGTACATATTTTTTCATTAAAGAGACATTAAAAACATTATGTACATTAATGGAAGTAGGCAATGCAATCATACATGCAACTAGCCATATTCTATCCAATATCTCAAATGAACCTCAGAATCTGACTACTAGCTTTGTACAACTTCCCAACTTCAATGAGATATTCTTGGGATTCACTTTTAAAATCAAATTCTCTCCCACTTTAAATTATATAGTTGTCCTATTCTTATCTGCAAAACTCTTCTCTCTACCTTGTGCTTCCTTCAAATTCTACTTATTTTAACCAACTAGTCTTCCATGTGCTTGAGCAATTCAGGCCCAAGTACTACTATGTTTGTTGGGTTGTCACAACTCACTGGAATATTTAATTTACTACCCTACAAAGCTTCAAATGGACTCATCTTCAATGAATCTCGATACCCACTATTATAGGCAAACTCATACAAATGAAAGCAATCTTCCCACTTAGATGGTTTATCCATCACATACATTCTCATCATGTCCTCAATCACTTGGTTGAATCTCTCTGTCTGCCCATATGAATGTGGATGGTATGTTGTGATAAAGTTCATATTTGTACAAAATCCTTTAAATAATCCCCTCCATAAATTTGAAGTAAACTTAGTGTCTCTTTATGAAACAATTGATTTAGGTATATCATGCAACCTAGCAATATCCCTCATGTAAATTTCTGCAATATTAGTTGTTGTATGAGTCATTTTTGTAACATCCCACTCTGGCGCACTTACCAAACTAGGACACTTGCTCGCAAGTGATCTGGATTTTTATGATGATAAAAAATTTTCCCTCATTATGATGTGTTAAGTTATATGACAGGATGTTTTTACTACCTTGATGTAGACAGGTGTTGTTGACTCAGTTTCATTGAGTGTGCAGGGTTTCGGACCTTGAGGATGCAGAGGCATCGGTGGAACTCCCTTGGAGTCCGGATTGAGTCAGGGAGTGGGATGTTTGGTTCGTTTCATTTATGGTGATATTGTTTTGTTTTGATGATATGCTAATGATTTTATGATATGTGGTTGACATAATCTGACATGATGGTTGATGATGCAGGCTGACGATAGCTTGCTGACCAAGACTCACATATGGAGTAAAGGGGCCACACACGAGTTCCAGAGAGATTGAGGGAGAGGTGTGGACAGCAGCCCTGCCATAGCCTACTAGCACTCCTGTTGTGGCTCGAACTGTAGGTTAACGATTACCTAGTTCGAGAGGATCCACGATGTCGTGAGGGCAGACTACGACAGTCGCTCACGATGATTCTAAGGGGTGCGCAACAAGGCGGGGGCCTTATTCCTTAGAGCCCTTAGTCTCCCACAAGTTCACCTAGAGGAGTGTTGACTCCATGGGTTATAGAGTCTACCAATCTGTCAAGCCAGTGAGTGGCACCCTTGGAGAATGTGGTGCATCCTGAAGGGCACGTCGTGCAAAGAAATGAAAATCAGCGAGTGGCACCCTTGGAGCATGTGGTGCATCCTAAAGGGCATGTCACACAACCGAAGCAAACAAGGCGAGTGGCACCCTTGGAGCACGTAGTGCTTCTTGAAGGGCGCATCGCATTGATGATGAGGATGAGACAACCTAGATGACCCTAGACCTTAACGCCTGATAAAAATTTAAAAAAAAAACGACTCCCCTAATTAAATTGTCACCCTGTT
>JZKD02S1736448.1:193919-215409 GCA_000966675.3 Picea glauca | reverse complement strand
AAGGTGCATGCACCTTACCTCTAGATCAATGGTTGTTGATCCACGCGCTCAGTTCCAATGGTCCATATCTGATCTCCTCTCGTGCTCGCTTCTTGTTGTCTTGACGTGGGTTCCAACAGTCCAGATATTTTCCTCTTCTTGATCCAATGGTAGTTGTCACTCCTCCTCCTAAGCTTTGGATTTTTTCCCAGACTTGGAAGATTTTTAATGTTTCGATGGTCTTAGCCTTCGATTGTCCTCCTACGAGCCTAATTGTTTGGTCTCAACTTCTTCTTTCCCTCCTAATATTTTGTCAACGAAATTTGACCTTGGTCATGTGCAAACTTGCACTCTATGTGTAGTTTCATGCTATCTCTCTTGTGCTTTAAACTTGCTCAGTCTCTAAGTGACTCGCCCCTTTGCTTCCTTAGAAGACTTCTGTTGCCCTCCTGGCATGTTCTGTGCTCAACCTCCTAAGCTTTCTAACTTGGAACAAGTTCTCTTTCTCTCTGTGCACTCCTTGCACTCTGACTAGCCTTCAATTGGTTGTCTTTCAACACTTCATCCGAGTGTTGGCCTGGTGCACTCCTTGCACAGGTCTTCCTCAAGAGTGTTCAACAACTCTGCTTTCCTCCTTGAGATTCAACTTCTCAAACCTCAAAGGTCTCTATCCCTTATGTCCCTCAAAGAGATGCAAGTGTGTTTTGGTGGGAAATTCCCCTACGGACTAGCACTTAGGGTTATATTATGCATGCAGATAAGACCGAAAGAATCCTACTTTCTACCATCGTCCCAGACTTAATCCCCATTTATTTTAAGAAAATACATGGTTAAAGGAACATACCTTGTTTCATATGTTTGATGTCGATCCTTCTTCACGCTTGATCACTTGCTAGCAACTATCCTCCCAAGAATGAACTGTGTACAAAAAAAGCAACAAACTCTACATGCATTTGTTCTACAGATTAATGGGTTAGAGATTCAAACATATATTAACTAAACTATGAAGAATTCATATAGTGGGACGGGAAAAGCATTTCTTTATTATTAACTTTAATGAATCAACTTACAATGTTGAGACCAGCCACTGCTCCGTGAACCTGATCCTGGGATCCTCTTCAAATGTCCTCTAACTTCTTTGCTTTGTATCTCTCTTTGCACAAGGATGGCTAAAGGGTTGGGACATTGGGAATGTACAATTGGGCATATTTTCTTTACTATTATTCTCCTCCTTCAAATAGGACCCCTAACCCTTCTTTTATAGGCTAGAAGAAGCTAGGTATTTGGATGAACCCTTGGCCATGCATGGTCAAAAGATTAAGTTAACTCACCCAAAGTTGTGTGTTCCATCGGAAAATTTCCTTTTTTCGTGCTTTTGTAGGTACACGCGAGATGTTTTAGGTCATCTAGCATGTACATGCATGCAGTAATGGAGTAGGGCATGTGGGCCCT
The DNA here is from genome assembly GCA_000966675.3 of Picea glauca. Taxonomy (NCBI): domain Eukaryota; kingdom Viridiplantae; phylum Streptophyta; class Pinopsida; order Pinales; family Pinaceae; genus Picea; species Picea glauca. The sequence goes on along the minus strand of JZKD02S1736448.1, from coordinate 213,978 downwards.
TATAAAAGAGGTTTTTTTAAGAGTTGTTTAGCAGTGCTTTGGCAAAGAAGGGATCTGAGGTGGCCTAATGTCAGGTAAGCATGTATGGTGAAAATTAGGGTTATAACAGATTCCCCCTAATGTGTGAGGTTGGAAGAGAATATGATGGCTGAAATACATTACCAATCTTTACTGATGTGCCAAACAAGTGAGCCCAGGAACCAGGAACTGGGAGGCACCATCTGCAAAATAAAAAATGTCTCACCGAGGTAGGCATACCCATGCTCGAGATAGAATAGAATCATGGCTACCAATCAAATACAATGTAGATCCATGTCAAATAACTATATAAAGTGTAGCCACGAAAAATACATAGCGGAGCTACATCTCAAAATCAAAAAGATATACATGTAGCGTATCCATCTTCTTAGAAGTTGATAAGGCCTGATGGTTGGAGATGAGGTCTTCAGAGCTCCAACAACAACTTCAAAATCTTCAAAACTCAGGTAGGAGTGTAATATGAGTGTACAACTTTACTACCTAGAGGTCTTCAACGACTCGTCAGTCATGGACTAGAGAATCTTGATGATCAGACTGAAAGCTTCATTGATTTCGAACAAAGACTTGATTGGACGTTCAGGATGGCCAAGTATGAGGGAAAGAGACAAATTGCAGAGGGGCGGACTCAGGCTTGGTAGAAACTTCCCTTGGACAATAGCACGACAAATGATGAGACTTAGGCAGCATGGCATTAATCATAAGTTTACGAAGCAGGAGGCAATGCAAACTCTCCATATGTTTGGAAGAATAACCAAACAGAGGAGGACACAACTCTATGTAGAGAGAATAGCTTCCTAAGGTCATATTACATCCCATAGTCCGACGAACAAACGGGTAGATGTGATTTATCCAAGGGTGACTCATTATGCTGCCAATAAATAAAATACTTTACCTTCCTCTTTTTGGGGTATATTTGATTATTTTGTCTTTTTCAATAATTTTGGAAAAAACAATAAAGGAATGTTACGTTACAATGGAGGAATGAGTGTTACAAACATACAAGTTCAAGGCGCAAGGAAAAAACTGATGTTCAAAATAATGATACTCAGGAAAAATCCTCTGAGGGCCAAGGGTGTTAAGACGCAGAAGAAAAGTGCTACAAGGCTGACGTATAAGGTATGCAAACGCGGTTAACAAAACAGACAATGGTAACATCCTTCGATGTAAGTTTAACGAGCTTAGAGAAGGTAAGCTCAATGGTTTTTCATATTTAGAGAGTCTGAAAAAACATAAAAGGAGACTCCAGTCGGGTACCTTTTTCAAAGATAGTCTAGTCAGTTCGAAAAAGGGGTAAACTAGCACCGACAAGACATCTATTCAAAACCATTTTAACGAGTGTGAGAAAGACAAGATCACTCGGCCATTTTTTCATTTTTAAGGAGTCTGAAAAAAGATTAACTATGGACTCCATCAGGAATGTTCTTTTAGACCAGTTTAATGAGTCTGAAAGAATAAGGTCACTCGGCGATCTTTTCAATTTTAGGGAGTCTGAAAAGAACTTAACTATGGATTTCGTGGGGGTTCCTTTTTCATAAATTTAGTCCCTCAGGCCCGAAAAAGGGGTAAAATGATACTTGAGAGTACTCTTCTAAGGAAATGAAGTTCCATAGAGTATACCTTTGTTCGTACAGTTGACCATCCGGATCGAAAAAGAGGTAAACTACCATCGAACAGACATGACTTCAAATTTCACTTTAACGAGCGTGAAAGGCCACAAGATTACTCGGTGATATTTTCATGTTTAGAGGGTCTAAAAAGGGATTAAAAGAAGACCCATAGAGGTTACTTTTCTCAGTTAATCTGGACAAGATAGAAAAGCATAAATGAAGTCTCATCGGATGTTTCTTTCGAATCTCAAAGCTAGCTTGAAAAACAACAAATTTAGCTCATGATTGACACTTTGTGGGTCGATGTCGGGTATCTTCTCGAGGGAGAAATATGATCCGACGAAAACATTGTCTATGACGCCAGGGGTTTTGGAGAGATTGATCGGTATGGTTTCAGCGATGGTTTCCATATTACCCTTAGCATATACCTCATGTGTAGCTAATGGATTAATAGGACAAGACCTATCTCCAGTCATAGTCAATGTGAATTTTTCGACCTCGATTCTACTTAACTCTGGAAGGAAGTATGATCTGTGATGAAGATCTTCCCAAGGTTTGTCCGGACTAGTCATTGCTTCAATTACATCTTCATCAGAGGGTAAGAATAAGTCTAATGAATTGGTGTCAGGGAGAGAACCCTGAGCCCAAATAGGCTCTAGAAGTGGATTGAACTCGTGTGTGGGAGTTGGATCAGTGTTGGTTGAATCTTGCAGGACTAAAGAGTACGCTACTTCAGCTGCAGAAAAGGGCATGAACATGCCCGGCTGCCCTGTCCCATCCATCGTGGCCAATGGGGAAGGAAGTAGCCACGGATCATTGAAGTAAATCGTGTGGAATGACAAAACTTGAAAAATCTCAACCTTATGGTGATTGGATATAAACTTGATATCGCCTTAAGGGGGTGGGTAATCGAAGTTACCCATCAAATATGGGCACAAACCAACCCCTACGTTGACCATGCCTAGTTGAGGATTATCAATCATCGGGACCGTGGATGCCCCCAACAAAGGTTCAGGTCTAGAGAAAGATAATTGATCGATGGTCACAATCTGGCCCTCGTGTGGAAACAACAAGACCTGGAAAACTGTAGAAACCACAGCTTGCATGGCATAAGTCCAAATCCTCCCTAACAAGAGGTTATAGTTGAGGGGAACATTGACTACTTCTACCTCGACACACACGGTCTTCCCTCCTGACTACATGGGGAAAGAGGGAATGATACCATGTGGTCGAAACGAATGATTGTCGAAAGAAGTGAGGAGAGTAGGTGACAGAGACAAAACGGGTTGGCCAATGGCCTTCCAACATGCTAATGACATAACGCATGTCAAGGCTCCCTCATCAACCACCGTGCAGAAGATATTTTGAGTAAACATTTTCATGGGATAAGCCACTACTATCTGAAATGCTACGTGGTAAGGCAGACGAGGTTTTAGGTCGGTTGTATCCATCATGATTGTACCTGTATTACAAGTCTCGGTAGATCCTAAAGCGGTTAACAAGGCTTTCCTCTGGGAAGGGAAACTTTGGAGGACCTCCAAAGCAGAAATCGCACAAGGGGTTTGTGATAAATCTTCCACCACAGAATAGTTATGGGCAGCCCTTGCATTTGGGTTGTGAGAATATTTTTTGAATGCTCCTTTGGGAATGTGTGTCATTGTTTTGCTCAACGTCTTCTCAATATGTAGAGGAAGAGAAGGGAGTTCGGCTTCTTTGTCCTTTTCAGAAGTGCTTGGTTTACTATAGTCATGTGCTCTAGTCGATATAAAAGAATCACCCTTCACCATATATACATTTGTGGATGTGGGGTTGTTCGAAAATGGAGAGGGTCCTTGGCTGCCCCCTTCCGTGCTTACAGAGGCTTGGGTTAGATTTTGCCCATGTTGAAATGGATTGGTTAACACAGTAGGCTATTGCTGCATCACAAACTTTTGGGCTTTTGCAAGCCGAGGACATAGATGGGTCGGGTGGTCTTCCGCACAAACGTTTCATGGATACCTTGCCTTTTGTTTCTCAGTATTTCCCCTGCCATCATTATCAATGGGTTTCTTATCCCCCTTACCCTTCTTTCGTTGTTTTTTCTTTCCTTCAGGCTGTTAGGTGGCCTTTGGATTAGTCAATTGCACTATGTGTACATCCAACGTTTTGGTAGGGGGAGAAGCCAAAGCAGTATTTTGGTTGGCCCCTATGTGTTGTATATACAACTGCTTCATCAATTGCTCAGTGGGCTTTGTTTGTGCTGAACCAACAATACCATTAGCATGTGGTCCAGCTCTCTATCTAGTGTTATCAAGTATTGATCGTGGCACATATGGCAAGATCTCATATAATAAACTGGATTGAGAATATATTAGCTCAAGTTGTTGAGCTCTCATGATGGCATCTTCTTCGGAAAATACTCCCGACATTGCGATGTCTTTGGACAACTGTGGGACAAAAGACTTAAGGAACCACTCGAGCAAGAATGTTGGTGGGACTGGTACCTTAATTAAAATCTTTCGGTGTCTCCATTCTCAGATGTGATCAGAGATATGGCCCGCTTTTGTTTGTGAGAAATTGGCCAGCAATTCGGTGCCAGCATCATATCTCACAGTTAACTAGAAATAGTTTAGGAAATCCATCACCAATTCACTGAAGGAAGAGTATCTTGAGCGATCGATCTCAATGTACCATTTCACGACACTCCCAATGAGAGTACATTGAAACAATAGCAACTGTACGGAGTCGTCTTTCAATGAGTTAGAACCAAAGATGGAAGGTAGTCACATGATCTCCTGGATCTTCATTAGGCTTGGCTTCGAACTTTGGGATGTCCGAAGGCAACTTCGTCGACATAGGAGGCCAATGCGGATCATGACAGATAGGATCATTTGACAACCTTGTCAAGTCTGGAAAATGCAAGGTTGCCAGGAAGGGTAGTTTGGGTTGTTGGTGATAACCTGGGAAAAAGGGGCCTAGAGTTTGGCTGGCACCAGGTTGCTAGGAAAAGTTTGGTCGTTGGCCTGGGTTCTGGTAAAAACCATGGCCATGCCCAGCGTATGGATTTTTTGTGTGAGGAGACATCATCAATGGATTTCCAAAATAGGACATAGATGGTTGGGCATGCATTACATTTGAAGGACTTTGGGAAGGGTTGCCCCGTGTCGGTCTCATGGGGATAGGCATAGTGCTTTGCCCGGGGTTCCATTGATTGTGAAAAGAACTACCCCAGATCGGCATTCTTGACGAGGGAATGGATCCCTACCAATAATTCCAAGGCCCTAATGTAGAAGAAGTTCCTAGGTGTGCCCCCTGTGCAGGAATAGTACCCTGCATAGGAATAGGTTGTCTGAAACTTGGGTTGCCCCCAGTTGGGAAATAAGCTGACGAAAAGGCATTGTTACCAAATGCATCGAACAAATAAAATGGTGTCAAACCTACCAGCATATTATGCAAAGGTGGTCCTTGACTCCCCGCTCCAAGTAAACTATGGTGTGCAGGTGGCCCGGCAGATTGTTGATGCATGCCCCCGAGCGAAGGGGAAAAAGGAGGTATATGACCTCCCCATAAGGGAAAGAATTAAAAGGAGCAAGAGTGCCCCCCATGTTTCCTTGCAGAGAAGCGTTAGAGCTCCCTACCCCAAGACCTAAAGTCTGTGAAGTGGAGTAGGAAAGTACAGGACTTGTACATGAACTAGGCATCCCATATGAAAATGGAGGGCCTGTCGCACTTGGTTGGAAAGGGGTTGTGGACACCACCAGAAATGGGATCGAACCACTGTGTGACGTAGAGGCAGTCAAGACCATGGTGAATCAGACCAGTGATGGTGGGTTAGGAGGTGGAAAATCTCCTGTGGTGACAACTATAGTGGGAATTGAAGAATTCCCAGAAGGAGTAACAACATTTGTTTCCATTGCTGTGTGCAACACTGTTTGGCACACGTAAGGATTAATCGGTACGATGGTGGGTGTTGAAAGATCAGTTGTGGAGGTTTCAACCAAACCAAAACCTTTCACTCTAAGGTCTAAAATGGTAGATTCCTCTGGATGTTGGTTGGGCACAATTTCTTGTGACTCGGTCGCTTCAAAAGACCGTTGTTGGTCTAGCTTTCACCTTAGTGGTGGTGGGGGTGGCTCCAGTGTAACCGGTGGTAGGCCAAGAATCCTTCGTGACCAGTGGATCTCGTGATCCTCCATTGTGTGAGAATATCAAAGACACTCTAGGGCATTCTAGTTGTTCAAAAACAACACACACTAAAAAAGTCCCTATAAAATAAGACAGGAAAACACTAAATTAATTGGAAGAACAGTTACAACAAGCAACACTAGAGAAACTTACCAATGCAAGTGCAACTCGAACACGGAAGCACCCTCTGGGTATACTCTACAAAGCATGGCCCGATGTATGTCCTACGTACTGCGGTATACCCTTGCAGACACCTGTGTATGTCCCTCAAAAATATAGGCAACTAGGTTGTCAGCACGCGAATAGTCACCAGGCGGGTACAGTCGAAAGTCGAGTAGACCACAATGAGCAGGGTATCAAGCCTGAAACCTGTCAAGGGTATCGAGAGAAAGTGGTTCAAAAGACAACTGAGGACCTCAAATGGATTTGAGACCCACGAAGCTCCACGGAAAATGCAATCGACGGAATCCCAAGACAAGCCCTCTATATGTGTTCTCCACTACGATTGGTCCAACTTTGGAGGGCTTATCTCTGCTACCTTTTCATACATGACCTCATGTTTATCCCCTATGTTAGAGGGGGGTCCTGGATAACTTTCATGATACTGGACTTGGACACTCCCTAACTCAGACTCCAATGTTTGATTTTAATGGCCTTGAAGAGTTTCCTCTCCAACCTAATCCAAGGCCCTAATCCTGAACTAGTTGGTTAACCCTACAAACATAAAAGTCTAATGATTTTAGATTTAGTGTTAATTTTATGGCTTATCTTACATCAAATGGTATTAAAGTGAAACTAGTGATGTTTGAAAGACGAAAATAAAAATGAACAGAAAGTTGGAAACAAAAATATCCACTTAACGCAAATTCTCAACAACTTTTCAAATTTTTCTATTTTTTTTTTTAAGAATTTTCTAAGATATTTTGAACAACAAACTTAAAGAAGGATTTCACTCAACTACAAGCTACTTATGATTTAAGTAAACTATCAATAACTTAAGAAAGCGAAGACTTTTCCCTGGTTACTAATGCAAAACCACACTTTTAAACCAAACAAAGAAATGAAAGACTTTTTTTTATTTGAATGCTCACAAAGCAAAAAGGAAAAATATCAACAAGTCAAAAACCAAGAAAAAATTATGGATTAATCGCAGATCACAAAGAATCACTTCAAGAAATCACACACTAGCAACTTAAAAAATGACTCTCACACTTGTCTAAAAACCCTAAAGAAAATTTTGATGAAACAACTTTTAAATAAAAAAGGAAAGCTATGGCTAACATTAAACCTAAGATGTTGAATGCTAGGACAGAGATTCAAAAACCTGAGAGGTATAAATCTTGTCAAGGGAAAAGATGACTGCCTCACTCTCAACAAAAACTATCCTTCACAAGGACACTACTGACAATTCAATAGAAAGCATGTGCACGCGAGTTGTGTAGAGCCAGAGGGCATGTACATGCGTGTTGGCATTATACAGGCTGTGTGTATCTCTAAAACTCCGAAACAAATAAAAATAGATAATCCAAACTGGGAAGAGACCACTGATACTGAGAACCAGGATCTCTTGAAGGCTTAGACACTTTCTTTAACAGAAAAAAGAAAAACAATGTAAGGAAAAATTTGTAAAACAAACCAATCTGAGATGAACCCTAAGCTATAGATTGAAAACAACCAAGAATTAGAAAGAGTTCCAAAAAACCCCTGATAATGATTGATTCTGATAGGGAAGCGGATGACTGCCTCAAAATTTTTCTAGAATCATACACGCTAATGTTACTTCTTCAGCTAGCGTTTACACGCATGTTGTAAGAAAGTAGGGCGTGGGTACATGCATGCAAACCTGATGCAGGCCACGTGTACCTCTGTGGGTCTCGAAAAAACACAGTCAAGCAAAGAACAGAGATGACTGATATGGAAGACTAGAGTCTCTGTTAGCTCAGACATTGCAGAAACATCAAAAAATAGGAAAGAAAACCAGTCTTTTAAAAATATCCAAAAATATTCCCAAGAACCCTAGAGACTTCCCCAGTATGGTCTCCAATTCTATTGTGGTGGTAAATCCCCCTACGAACTAGCACTTAGGGTTATATTATGCATGAAGATAATACCAAAAGAATCCTACTTTCTATCGTCGTCCCAGACTTAATCCCCATTTCTTTCAAGCAAATACATGGTTAAACAAACATACCTTGTTCTAGATGTTTGATGTCGATCCTCCTTCACACTTGATCTCTTGCTAATAGCTATCCTCCCAAGATTGAACTACATACAAAATAAGCAAAAAACTCTACATGCATTTGTTCTACAGATTAATGGGTTAGAGATTAAAACATATATTCACTAAACTATGAAGAACTCATATAGTGGGATGGGAAAATTATTTCTTTATTATTAACTTTAATGAATCAACTTACAATGTCGAGACTGGACACTGCTCCACGAACCTGATCTTGGGATCCTCTTCAAATGTCCTCAAACTTATTTGCTTTGTATCTCTCTTTGCACAAGGATGGCTAAAGGGTTGGGACAATGGGAATGTACAATTGGGTAGAGTTTCTTTACTATTATTTTCCTCCTCCAAATAGGACCCCTAACCCTTCTTTTATAGGATAGAAGAAGCTAGGTATTTGGATGAACCCTTGGCCATGCATGGCCAGAAGATTCAGTTAACTCACCCAAAGTTGTGTGTTTCGTCGGCAACTTTCCTTTTTTCGTGCTTTTGTAGGTACACGCGGGCTGTTTTAGGTCATCTAGCATGTACACGCGTGCAGTAATGGAGTAGGGCATGTGGGCCCTTACAAAAGAGGTTTTTTAAAGAGTTTTTCAGCAGTTCTTTGGCAAAGAAGGGATCTAATATGGCCTGATTCCAGGTAAGCATGTATGGTGAAAATTAGGGTTATAACAAAGTGACCTCTTGGAAAATTCTACTCAAGCACTCCTTTCTAAGCTTGCAAAGTATTCAATAAATTTGTGATTATCTTATCCTTGACACTTCTCTTATCACTGAACTGGAAACAAAATTCCTTCATGCACTCCTTGCACATGCTCAATGCCCACTTGGCAGAGCTCTATGGAATCCTCAGTGATTACGTCTTCTTTATGTGCCCTCCTCTGCACAGTCCTACATCCAAGGCATTTAGTAACCTTGAGGCTTCTCCCTTGAGTTTATGATTCCTCTAGTGCACCCTCCTAGCACATTATTTTCTAAATTCCATAGAAATTAGATATGCACACTTGCACTGGCTCACAAAGTCCTCAACACTCTGTCATGCAACTCCTTGCATTAATCCACAAAGAACCCATAATGAAATCAAAGAAACTCACAGACAACAATTTTTGTCTATAACCTGCAAATGGAAGCTAACATACATCTACAACATAAATGCATAAACACATAAAGATGGCATTCACCAAATACACATAAATAGACAAAGAAGCATATGCAAGAAAAATTGCTCTTTGTATTAATCTCAGAATGCTTGTTACGATGTGTAAAAATCTCAGACTACAATAGAGTCTCATCTCTCTTCGCTCCTCTCCTCAGCTAATCTAATGAATCTAGACACAAATATATTTTTACAAAATGGGGCTCCTCAAGCTCTTCCCTCCAAGCTACCTACTCTCATTAATTACATTGAATTACATTCAATGATCATCTAGTCCGAATTGGATCTAGATCTTATTATCCTGTCAACCATTAAAGGAAACTCCATCTAGTATCTGCATAAAGGCATGGTTTTGGCTCTTCCAACCTTACAAACATTCAATTGCATTTAATTACAATTTAAAATTTCAAAAGAGGATTGGTGCCTCTCTCCTCCATTGAATATGCGTTGATGTGTTGTCTAGATCGTGCATTGTTGAGGTGGAGTGATGCTCCTGCATCACTCCCCCTGACTGCACTTTCCCATGGGCTTCTTTCCATGCATCCGAAGAATATCTCCTACTAGAATCATACCTCTATAACCAGTCATGGAAAGAGATTAAATCCCCCTATGGGTGTGTCTCCCCTTGTCTTCTTTGCAAGATGTTGGGTAATCATTGTGAACAATTTTCTATCACTTCAATCTGCTTCTGTTTGCGCATGTTGTTGCTCTACCAGAAAACTGATCAACTACTCAACAATACTGCATCAATAATACCATGCTCTGTTATTCCTTTGACGATCCTTGGACCTATCCATGCATCATGCAATGAGCCATCAATTTGCACATGTACCATCAACTAATGCATCAAACATGCACCAAACCAGTATCACCAACTAGTGCATCAATCCTGCACCAAACATATATTACCAACTAGTGCATTAACCATGCACCAAACAAACATATATGTCACATCATCCATGTGCCAACTAGAAAGTGCCTCTAACAATGTACAAAATGTGTACCAATCATGTATCATCTGTAGATCAAGATGAGACTCATTAAGATGTATCAATATCACCATAAGATGTGCCAACCATGCACATCATTGATGTACCATACATCATATTCCATGAAATTTATTTTAACCAAATTCCAAGAATATATGCCAAATGTGTACCAAGCATGTATATAGATCACCAAGAAGAGTCCTCTATCAATGCATCAATACAAATAACATCGTCAACCATACAACATACCAATCATGTACCTCAAACAAGTGTCATATCGCTCATGATATGTCTCCATAAACCATGTACCAATGTATCCAAACTATCTACCATCATTGTATCTCAACAAGTAGGCCTTAATCAATATACACCATAACAAGTGTCTCAATCATGTACCCAACATCTACATCAACCAAATGCCAATATTTTCAACAAGTAGGCCTCCAACAATACATCACACTATCATCAACTCATGTGCCAACAATGCATGAACTAATCACCAAAAAATACCTCTCAAGATATATCAATAGAGATCACATATGTATCATCCATGTACTACAACAGATATGCCTCAAAAAAATCACTACAACAACTATAATGCATCAATAACACCTCTAGACATGTACCATGCATGTACCTCAATAGATCAATGATATACCTCTAGCTAGTATCACATCACACATGATGTACCTCATAAAAAAGGTTCCATAACTTCATTGATAAAGTACTTAACATAACCAGCACTATACCTTATCAGGAATGCATCAATCCACACACTAAGGTTTGTACCATGCATCCAAGATAGGCCTCAATCACATGCTTCAAGAGTCAACCATGTTTCATTATCATGCATTGATAAAACACACATACCTGAAAACCTATATTCAAGAAAACCTAAAACAAGCCATCTCAGACCTTGCATAAACAGAGTACCATCAAACCATGTTGCAACTCATCTATACACCCCTCTTTTTGTGGCTTTTACCACAAGTGTGTGAATTGTTCCTCAAACATATTGCATATGTATGTGATCTTTCTATAGGTCACCTCACATATGTATGCGACTACTCCCACAAGAACCTGTGTATGCCTTAGAAAATGTGTAGCTTTCCTCATTATTTGTGCCTTCACTCATGTCATGTTGTTCATTCTTCTTCATCCACTTTTGAGAGTGTCCTAATTTCTTAGCACTATTTTTCTAAGCTTCCATCCTTTCAAACTTGTCTTTCTTCCATGCTCTTCTTGCCATACCATATGAAGCATTTCTCATGATTGTTTCCTTGTGTTCCATTAACCCTAGGATTTGTGGCCAAACCCACTATAGTTGTAGCATCTCATGGTGTCACAATGTGCAACAATGTGTCCCACAAGATTACATCTCCAACATCTTAAGATGGTATTGAATCTTCCAACATCTTTCCTTACATAATGTCTGCAATCCAAAGCTTTGTGACCATATTCATTACATGTGAATCAGTGACCATTGAAAACATTTTCATACCTTTGCTTTTGTGTCCACCATGAAGGTCCGTGTCTTCTGGACTTGCTTTGAGGTGTAGGAACTACTTCTTGGTGTCTTCCTTGTTATGATCTTTTGAATATTTCATTGCCTTGTGTAAGTTCTTGAATTGCATATTTACTTTTATCCTTTGAAGATGAAGTACCTACATCATTCTTCTTAGAAGTTTTATCTTCATAGTGTGTTGCTTCCTTGTTGTATCCAAGACCAAATTTGTCATATGGTGATCTTTGACAATTCAAGATTTCATCCAAGATTGTTGATTTGTTCATGAACCTTTTTGAATTCTCTACTTTCCTTCTGATATCAACTACTTATGCTTCCAACTTATGACATGATTTTTTCTGGTTTTTCAATAGTTCCTCTATCCTTTTGGCTTCCTCAATTTGGGTCTTCAGATTGACATTGACTTCAAGGATTTTCCTAATATCATCATCTACCTTCTTCTTTCTTATGCTTGACTAATTACATCATTATTTAGTCTCTTAATATCTTCTTCTTGTTTCATGACTATTTACCTTAATGACATGGTATGCCTTTGGTAATTTTCTAGGGCTTCCTTAACGTATTCATCAAAATCAAGATCAAAAGTATATTGATCATATTATGCTTCTAACACATATAAAATTTTATCTTTGAGCTTCAACAAATATTCCTCTCCATCTATAAGACAATTGTTAGATGATTCTACACAACCTTCTTCTACTTGTGTGTCCATGGATCTCCTTCAATCTTGTAAGGATTATAGTGAAGGCATGATCTGATTCCAATTGTTAGACACTCCGACCACATTGAGAGGTGGAGGGTGAATTAGTGTGAGGCTCTATTTACAACTCTTCCAAAATTTTAGTTAGCAATCTCTTAAAAAAAATTATTCATTAGCTACTTGCATGTATCAACAACATTCATCAATAATAGACTACTATAACCATCACCGTAATAATCACAAAGAACACCATATATATGTTTAATATTTTTGTATTTTGTGTTACAAGAGACTACAATATCGAGTTTAATCAGCACCAACTCTAAATACAAGCCCTAGATTTCATATCTCAGCACCAATTGAGAAGAGGAATCCAAACCTCAAGTACAAGACCCAGCTTGTAGACAACATCCAATCTATCAACAGGTACATGACCTATTTATACTGCAGCCTATGTATGTACACAATCTTCCTATAATGAAGCATGTGTATGTACACATCCTTCCCTATGTCATCTTGCATACACCTTCTGAAAAATAGGGAAACCATCCTTTTAAACTTTATAAAACCTTCCTTCCTATGTCACAGCCACCTATAATCTGTCACAACAACCAACTTGTGCCATACATACTTAATCTTATATATCCTTCAACCAAGTACAAGTAGTTGAAGGGTGTGAGTTATAGGAACCATATCAAAACTATACCATATATGGGAGTGTTTCTTACTTAAAAAAACTAGCCAACATATACCATAACCATATCACGCAACAACCATACCAAGAATCCTATCCATGTTCATCATGCATACACCATCATATAACATAGATAGCCCTCAACCATATCAAAGCTATACCAAACATGAGAGTGTTTCTCACTCAATCAACCAACCAACAAATACCATAACAAGATATCATAACAACCATACAAATAATTCCTCAAGCATTCACCATACCATGAGAAAATATAAGAATCAAGACAATTATAAACCATACTATAACTTTTGTAGAATATCTGAGCATGTAGAATATTGTCCTTGGAACTGGCTTTAGACTTCAGGGACCTGGCACCAACATCTACTCAAGCTTCCATGACTCTTCCCATATGTACGTGACCTTTCTTCTCTTCAAACCACATGTGTACAGGCCTTGGCTTTCTGTAGCCCACGTATGTAGACAACCTGGCCCATTGGAGCCTTTGTACAACTTTAGAAAACTAGGGTTTTTGAACCTTTGAAAATATTTCCGTGAAACTTCCTTGCTACTTCAAACATGTGTAACTTCTAATGCGTCCATTAATACCTACAACGAAACTTTCACCAAAAATAGATCTTCAATATGCTCAAACTATTCACACAATAAGAGACCTTTGTTATCTTATTTATACTTCTCTGAGTAGCTTCCTCTAGGGGTTATTATCTAACCAAATTCCTTCTTTTGGGGATAACCAACTTCTAACCACTTTGTCCACTTACAACCACTTTATCCACAAATAGTAAACTCTCCAATTATAGTTGCAACTAACTTATTTTTAATTGTTTTCTTGTTGCAACCACTTAACCCATGACTAACCCAATTTGACTGGTCAACTTCTTCTAGAAGATTCTATAATAATTTGACTTATTTGACCTTCTAGGGGCTTCTAGATAACTCATGAGGGTTCTCCAACTTCACATGCCCATAACTCTCTAACCATGAGGAGTTATGTGATGTTCCACATATCACTGAAAATGGATCGACGAGAATTATTCTTCTAGAATAGTCTCACTTAAAAATTCATCGATATTCATTACATTATTCAACATACAACCACTACAATGTTGAAACTACCAAACTACTTAACCATTTGGACTTCACAAAGCGTCCTCCCGTGAGGGATTTCACCATAAGGGGACCACTTTGGAGTTCATCCATTTGGTTCTTCCTATCAACCAAGACATGAAAACAATGATGTACCTTCCTTTGATATCAGCCTTGATATCAATGACAACACATCACTACAACACCACATGACATAAACCCTTTGACATCAATTACATTAATGACCACATGATCCAACAATAAATACACCAATGATACAAACACATTACTATGAAAATACTTGAAATCAACCCTTTGACAACAATCCTTTGAAATCAATGACACATTGTACAACAATATCCCCCTTTGGAATTGATGGAAACACCAACATTGATGTCAACACCAATCATTGATGGAAACACTTGGACATCGAAATGCTCATTCTCCCTCTGTGATCATCGCTCCTCATCAATTTTCATCTCACCACATCAATGTAACTATCTCTCCCCCTTTGACATTAATGGAAAATGGTCTATCTCTTTGGGGTTTCTCCCCTTGACTGAACTATCCCTAAGGTTTCTCCCCCTAACTGCACTATCCTATGGGATGCTCTCCATGCATATGATGAATCTCTCCCCCTAGAATCATACCTCTGTAACCAATCATGGAAAGAGAATAAATCCACTTATGGTTATGTCTCCCCATGTCTTCTTTGCAAGATGTTGGATAATAATTGTGAACAATATGCTATCACAAAAATATGCTTGTATTTCATATGTTGTTGCTCTACTGCAACACTAATCAACTGCTCAACAATATTTCATCAAGAATAACATGCTCTTTTATTCCTTTGAAAATACTTGGAACTTTCCATGCATCATGCAATGATCCATCAATCTACACATATACCATCAACCAGTGCATCAACCATGCACCAAACTAGTATCACTAACCAATGCATCAACCATGTACCAAACCTGTATTACCAACTAGTGCATTAACCATGCACCAAACAAACATATATGTCACATCATCCATGTTCCAACTAGAAAGTTCCTCTAGCAATGTACAAAGTGTGTACCAATCATGCATCATCCATAGATCAAGTTGAGACTCATCAAGATGTATCAATATCACCATAACATGCACTAACCATCCACATCACCCATGTACCATACATCATATTCCATGAAATTTACCTTAACCAAATGCCAAGAATATGTGCCAAATGTGTACCAAGCATGTATATAGATCACCAACAAGAGTCCTCTATCAATGAACCAATACAAATAACATCATCAACCATACAACATACCAACCATGTACCTCAAACAAGTGTCATATAACTCATGATATGTCTCCATAAACCATGTGCCAATGTATCCAATCTATCTACCATCATTGTATCTCAACAATTAGGCCTCAATAAATATATTGTTGGGTTGTTATATTATTTTCAGTGAAAGTCTAGTCAAGTTGAATCGACTGACAGTCGAAGTCAAGGTAGATCGACAGAAAGTCGAAGGTCAAGGAAGTAGAATGGGTAAAGTCAAAGTCGAAGATATTGACAACAAGTCTACCAACAAGAGGTCAAAGTGTGGGCATGAGACGACCGACTAGAGATTGAATGGAGGTTGACTGGTAGTCGATTGGTAAACCCAACTTTGAGTCGATTGTTTCAGAATCCCAAGTTTTGTGGGATTTATATCCAATCATATGCATGGATCTGTAACCATTTTTGGGCGCCAATATTTAGGGTTTTCCTGTTGTAAAGCCTATAAATAGGTGTATTGTAAGGTCGTAAAGGTTGTTGTTGTTAGGTGATCATAGAGTACACTTTTACAAGTTAATTCATGTGTAAGTGTAGGTTGTTAATTCATGTGTAAGTGTAGGTTGTTGGTCATGCATATGTAAGCCAATTTGGCTACAGGGTTGTTCTTTCTTGTTCAAGAGGGTATGATGTCGATTATGTCTTAGGTTTGGACCAAGGTTAGACATGTAACCTTTTAATCTGAATGAATAAGACAAAAAGAGAGAAGAACACTCAATGAAATGTTGGTTTTCCCGTTTAAGGGTTTCCAGGGTAAAATCTCGGTGTATTGTGTGATTTCTTGTTTTCATTTGTGTTCTTGATTAAATTATTCTTCTCTTTTGTTAGGATTAGTGTGTAAGTGTCTTGCATTTCTTGACATGTGGTATCATATATTAGGTCTTCCCTGACAAGTGAGTCTCCAAAGAGGTGTAATGCTTTGGCGAGTATATCAGATCTTGATCTACAAATATTGAATCCAAGAACTAAACCCTAGGTACAGTATGAGTCATAAGTCATAAATTGTTTTAAAAATCGTGGTAAAGAATGGCAAGCAGTTCTAGAATAGAGATAAAAAAAATCAATGGAAAGAATTTTTTGCTTTGGAAGATTAAAATGGAAGATATTCATGTGGATCGAGAACAATGGACAACAGTCTGTCCAGGTACCCAGCCGACAGGCATATCAATGGAAGAATGGGTGAAACTTGAAAGAAAATAAATAAGTATGATTTATGTTTGTCTTGCAGATTTGGTGTTGTTGAATGTCTTGGGTGAATATTTGGCCAAGAAACTGTGGGAAGAGTTGGGAAGCTTATACCAGTCGAAATATCTAGTAAATAAGTTGTTTCTCATAAATAAATTGTATCTTCTGAGGATGAGTGATGGAAGTTCGGTGACTGAGATTTTAAATGCGTTTAACACCGTGTTAAGCTAGTTATCGTCCGTGGATATAAATATCACTAATGAGGAGAAATGTTTCAACCTATTATGTTCTATTCCAGACTCTTGGGATATCTTAGTTGTGACTATTGGAGTTAATACAACCACACTAGCTCTAGAGGACGTGGTTTCTTCTCTGTTGTCAAAAAAAATGAGAAGGAAGAACATCGAAGGATCAACCAAATATGCTCTAGTAGTGAGAGATCGACTGGGAGATAGAGACAAAGGAAGATTCTCAAGTAGAAAGTTCAATTCGAAGGGTAGATCTAAATCCCCAGTTTAGTCGGTGCAAAGATGTTGGAAATGAGGTAAATCTGAGAATTATAAAAGAGATTGTAAGTCGAAGGAAAAAAAAGGAAGTGTTGGATCCAACGAGAAGCAGTCGACTGAGAGAAAGATGACCTCAGAAAATGGAGGTGATGTGTACCTAGTGTCGACCAGTAAGAAGTTGGATCAAGATGTTTGGTTGATCGACTCAGGAGCATCCTATCATATGAAACCAAATAAACAATGGTTTTGTGAATATGAACAATATAATGGGGGTGATGTGTTCCTGGGGGAAGACTCAACAACCAAAATAGTCTGGCGGGGAAGAGTCTGACCAACACTATAGGATGGGAGGAAAAGAACACTTCTAGGAGTGCTAAACATTCTAGGTTTGGAAATAAACTTGATATATGTCAGCAAGATGAGTGATGTAGGCATGCATACTCTATTTTAGAAGGATTCATGAAAAATTTTCATAGGTGTGATGGTCTTAATGAGAGGATTTCGGATTGACACCCTATATAATGTTGGCAAATATTTAACAGACAGCGAATGCTTGTCATTGATGGCAAGTATAGCCATGAAGATAGACGTTGTAGAGGAGATTCAAATAAGATCAGAAGAGATAGTGTAGAGGATTGTTGGAAAGAATAGAGATGGCAAAGATCAACATGATTAGCAGCGCAGTGATAATGGGGGAGGAGCAGAAACAGTGATCATTGGATCAACAATTCAGAATTCTGGATGACTGTCAGATCTCAATATAGACAAGAAGAGCACGCAGATATGGAGGATAGATCTCAGGTGTTAGATTTGAGCGTGAGGATCGACCATCGTAGGATCCGGGAGAATCTAAACGATCTTTAAAAGTGCAAGGTGAAGCAAGTTCACGAAATCTCGAAATCTCGATGCAGACACAATGAAGACTTTCGAAATCATGAAAAGATATTGACCGTCAATACACCAAAAGATGTGGACCGTTGATCTAAGCTCCATTTCAGAGTTTCTTCTATCGTGACTTATAGTTACAAGAACTTACATCGAAGGAATCGTGAGATGCAAATTCAAAATGAGATCTGGACCATAGATTCATCGAGATCATGGACTGTTGATCCCACACCATTTTGCAGTTTCGCGAATTGCGACTTGGAGAGGCAAGAAACATAACCACAAAAATCGCGATATGCCAAATCACGATTTAATCGTAGCTGTCAGTTCAAGTTTTGTTCTGGATCGTTGATCTGAGCTCCATCTCGGAGCTTCACCTATCGCTAATTGGAGAGGCAAGAAACATAACCAACAAAATCACGATATGTGAAATTGC
The DNA here is from genome assembly GCA_000966675.3 of Picea glauca. Classification (NCBI taxonomy): domain Eukaryota; kingdom Viridiplantae; phylum Streptophyta; class Pinopsida; order Pinales; family Pinaceae; genus Picea; species Picea glauca. The sequence goes on along the minus strand of JZKD02S1736448.1, from coordinate 195,425 downwards.
AATTTAATTGCAGTCGTCAAATCAAGGTGTGATCTGGACCGTTGATCCGACTCCATTTCGGAGTCTCGTGAATCACGACTTGGAGAGGCAAGAAACATAAACGCTGAAATCGCGATATGCGAAATTGCGATATGATCTGAGCCATTGAATTAAGATCAGATGTGGACTGTCGAATCATAGGACAAGTCGTTGACTTGGATTCAATGGAGCATGGTGTGGAAACTCGTGAGATGTGAAATCACGATAAGATCTGGACCGCCGGATCTATGGAGATTTCAACCGTCAATAAAACTCAATGAAGTTTACAAACTTGCGAAATATAAAGCACCTTTTGGCACAACCTATGGTCACCATCGGTGGTCACGAGAAGGGAAGGAGTCAGTTCAGATAAGCTCCATTTCGGGGTTTCAGGGATCGTTACTTGGAGAGTCGAGATGCCTCATCTCTAGATTCATGAGATGCGAATTCATGAAAATCACTTTATGCATAAGCGCTTGTTCATGGCCATGATCATATAGTGGAAGGAGCTAGCGTAGAAAAGATCTGTATCAGAATTTCGAAGATCGTGACATGAAGTGTCGAGACCCTTGGCCACAGGAATGTTGAAATGCCAAAAACCGATTTAAAGGCAAGATTAATAAAGTTCATCCAACAGTGCAGATAAACTTGAATATGATTGGAGGGCTATTGTTCTCTCTCACAGTTAATTCATCAGTTACGAATCTGTTAGCTAACCTGGGTCATGATTCTTGATCGGTTGGCATTTCAGTTGCTTAGATGGTTTTTCTTTTGCCTCAAAAGATTCAAAGTGTAACTGTTGTGGGTGTGGTGCATAAAAGAAGAAGATACAGACTGTGCATGGTTGGTCATTTTGGACAAAAAATGAATTAAACTGTAAGAAAGGGAAAATCACAGGATGCACAGTGTGAGACTAAGAATATACGCAGTGTGAGATAAAACTCAGAGAAGAGTAACAGATGAGGAAAACACTTGAAGTAGAGAAGAATGACAGAACAAGTTGAAGTAGAGAAGAATGACAGAAAAAGTTGAAGCAGAGCATATTTGCATAACAAACAAGCAAAGAGAAGAATTGCAGAACAGTTAGAAGAAGACCAGATTTACAGAACAGAGAAGAAGTTGTAAGAATCGATTTATCTTTGTAGTTGATTGTTTAAGTATTCATTTATATTCCAGGGTGTTTGGGAGGTTCTAGGGAGGATTGTTGTCCTCATAGGTTCAAGTGGGATCTTGAACATAGGGAGTTGTAGCTTCCATCTGGTTGTAGCCAGAGAAACCAGGGTGGCAGGGTAGTGCAAGGGAGAACAAGTGTTCTTTGTTATACAGGTTGGAGCCTGTGTAACTGGAAGTTGGTGCTTCCATCTAGTTGGTGTTGGAACATTAAGGGAGTTGGTGCTTCCTTCTAGTGGGTGCTAGAGAAACCAGAGAGTTGGTTCTCTCAAACAAGTTGCAGCTTGTAAAATAGAGGTAGCAGCCTCACATTGAGTT
>JZKD02S1736448.1:182552-193670 GCA_000966675.3 Picea glauca | reverse complement strand
ATATGTCTCTGTGTATATCTTATGTGTGATTGATGCTCATTACTTTTATTGTCCATATGTTGTATAATGTTGATGATCACTTGAAGAAAGATTAAGAATGTATTAATAGACTTAATATTGTTTAATCACAATAACAACTGATTCACCCCCCCCCCTCAGTTGTCTTAGTAATTTCAACATATAAGTTGTTAGGGAATGTCGACTCGACTGGATGCAACAACATCATTTCTCCTGAAATTGACTCGACTCGACTCAATGTCAACACAACTTGAATTGACTAGAGCTAAGTCGGTTAAAATCAACTCGACAAGACATGATGAACTTGACCTGACCAAGTTATGACACAAGAGGATGGGACACATTAGAGAAAAAGGACTTCGAGATATGCAAAGCAAAGGTATGGCCAAAGGTTTTCCTGAATGTGGTTTAGAAGTTGACCCTTGTGAACATTGTATATATGGGAAACAAATTTGGGTGAGGTTCCCATCTTGAGTGAAAAGGGAAAATGGGATTCTAGAATTGGTGCATAGTGATGTGTTTGGCTCTGTCACAGTGCCTTCACTTGGTGGATCCCTATATTATGTCTCCTTCATATATGAAATTTCCAGGAAGAAATGGATATATTTCTTGAGGAAAAAATCAGAGGTTTTCGAGAGATTTAAGGAGTTTAAAGATCTTGTGGAAAACTAGAAAGAGAATAGGATTAAAGTGTTGAGGACTAACATTGGTGGTGAATTCTGTGGAAATGAATTTGATCGGTTCTGTAATCATTTTGGAATAGCACGCCAAAAAACCACACCTATACCCCACAAAAAAATGGAGTTGCCAAGAGAATGAACAAAATGTTGATGGACAAGGCAAGGAGCATGCTCAGGAGTGTTGGGATCGCACAACAATTATGGATGAAGCCAGTCAAGATTGAAAGATATTTGGTGAATATGTTTCCTTCATCGTCACTAGTTGACATGAATCCAAATGAGGTATGGTATGGTAATAATTCTTCGGTGGAACATCTCAAAGTATTTGGATGTGATGCATTTGTGAATGTTCCCAAGGAAAAGAGGAGCAAGATAGACAAGAAGGTAGTCAAATCTATTTTATTCTGGTATAAAGAAGGGATGAAAGGATATAAGCTATGGGATTTTGCATCAAGGAGAACAATGTATAGTTGAGATGTGGTCTTTCGAGAAGTTGGAGGTAAATCTAATCTTGAAGAATTTTTTTAGACCAATAATTATTCTGATACAGTGCGGTTTGAAATGAGGAACGAAGACTATGATTCAGGTGAGTCAACTAAATCTAAGGAAGAGGTGGAAAAATTGACTCTGGTGGTAAGGAGGTTAGAAATAATATGAAAACCAATTGAAATAGTCCACCTGATTTTTTTTCCACATTCGTGTTAACTTCCATTGATGATGAGCGCAAGTCAGTCAATGAGGCAGTCGACTCGACAGAGGGTAAACTATGGAAGGACGCCATGGTCAAAGAGATGGAATCCTTGTACAATAATGAGACATGGGATTTAGTGAAGTTACCTAGTGGAATAAATTGTGTTGATAGTAAGTGGGTGTCCAAGAAGAATATGAATGTCGTGGGTCAAGTTGAGAAGTTCAAATCTCTACTAGTAGAGAAAGGATATTCCCAAGTTGAGGGAGTCATATTTGGTGATATTTTTCCCCTGTTGAAAAAATAAATTCCATTAGAGTATTGATGTCTCTGGCTACAAAATTTGATCTAGAGATAGAACAGATGGATGTGAAGACAGTGTTCCTGCATGTGGTCCTGGAAGAAGAGATCTAAATGAAACAGACCGAAGGATTTGTAGTAAAGGGAAAGCAAGAGTTGGTCTAAAGCAATCACCAAGGATGTGGTACCATAATTTTGACACATAAATCCTTAGTTTGATATTTGTGAGAATCAAATTTGATCAATGCATATATTCCAAGGAAAAAGGTGGGAATTCCATATATGTATCTTTGTATGTTGATGACATGCTGCTGATTGGAAACAACATGGATGCAATAAAGGAGGTGAAGAAGCAGTCATCCTCCAAGTTTGACATGAAGGATCTTGGTGCAACTAAATTCATTCTAGGAATGGAGATTAAGAGAGATGGAGCCTCTATAAATATTTGGTTAGACGAAGTATATTGAAAAAGTTCTGAAATGATTCAACATATAGGATTGCAAACTAGTGAAGGTGCCAATTCCAGTGGGAGAAAGGCTTACCATTGAGCAGTGTCCAAACACACAAGAAGAGACAGAGGACATGGCACATGTTCCCTATGCAATTGTGGTTGGTATTCTTATGTATGTAATGGTATGCACTCAACCAAACATTGCCCATGTAGTGGGAGTGTTGAGCAGGTACATGTCGACATCTGGAAAGGAGTACTGGACAATTGTCAAGAGAGTATTCAAGTATTTGTTTGGCACAAAGGAATATGATATATGCTACCAAGGAATACTTGGATGTGACAGTGGTAAATTAGATGTACATGTCTTTTTCGACGCCGATTGGGATGGAGATCTGGATCGATGTAGGTCGATTAGTGGATATGTATTCAAGATGTTCAGTGGAGAAATAAGTTGTATGAGCAAGTGACAGGCGATTGTAGCCTTGTCGAAAACAAAATCTGAATACATGGTGGCCACCCATGGAAGCAAAGAAGTGGTATGGCTTCAAATATTGTGTTCAAGAATCGAGTTTGGGAAGAGATCTATGAAGATAAATTGTGATAGTCAAAGCACATTATTTCTCACAAAGAACCCCTCTTATCATTCAAAGACTAAGAACATTGATGTATAATACCATTTCACAAGAGATACGGTGGAAAGTAACAAGGTTCTATTGGAGAAAGTAGACACATTGGAAAACATAGCAGACTTGTGGAACAAGTCTGTGAGTGTTGTGAATTTATCTTGGTGCAAAGAGGCAATGGGAATTGTTGTCCTATGTCTGTGAGAAAAATTTCAAGAATCTTTTGTTTTAGCAAGGAAGACAACAAGTAGGAGAATGTTCAGTTGTTATATTTTTTGCAGTGAAATTCTAGTCAAGGTGAATCGACTGACAATCAAAATCAAGGTAGATCGAAAGCAAGTCAAAAGGTTGAGGAAGTTGATCGGGTAAAGTCGAAGTTGAAGATATTGACAAAAAATCAAACAAAAATAGGTCTAAGTGTGGGCATGAGACGACCGACTAGTGACTTAATGGAGGTTGACTAGTAGTCGATTGGTAAACCCGACTTTGAGTTGACTATAACAAAATCTTGAGTTTTGCGGGATTTGCAGCCAATGATATGCATGGATCTGTAACAATTTTTGGGTACCAATATTTAGGTATTTTCCTATTGTAAATCCTATAAAGAGGCATGTTGTAAATCCATAAAGGTTGTTGTTCTTAGGTGATCATAGAGTACACTTTTGCAGGTTAATTCATGTGTGATTGTAGGTTGTTGGTCATGCATATGTAAGCCAATTTGACTATAGGGTTGTTATTCCTTGTGCAAGAGGGTATGATGTCAATTGTGTCTTAGGTGTGGACCAAGGTTATACATGTAACCTTTTATTTTGAATGAATAAGACAAAAAGAGAGAAAAAGACTCAAAGGAATGTTGGTTTTCCCAGTTAAGGGTTCCTAGGGTAAAATCTCAGTGTAGTATGTGACTACTTGTTTTCATTTTCGTTCTTGATTAAATTCTTATTCTCTTATGCTAGGATTAGTGTGGAAGTTTCCTTCATTTTCTGACATATACACCATAACAAGTGTCTCAATATTGAACCCAAAATGTACATCAACTAAACTTCAAGAGTTTCTACAGGTAGACCTCCAACAATACATCACACTCTCATCAACATCATGTTCCAACAATGCATGAACTAATCACCAACATATACCTTTCAAGATATATCAATAGAGATCACATATGTATCATCCATGTACTACAACATATCTTCCTCAAAACATTCACTACAACAAGTATAATGCAAAAATAACACCTCTAGACATGTACCAAGCATGTCCCTCAATAGGTCAATAATATACCTCTAGCTAGTATCACATTACCCATGATGTACTTCATAAACAAGGTGTCGTAACTTCATTGATAAAGTACTTAACATAACCATCACTATACCTTATTTGTAATGCATCAATACACACACTAAGATTTGTACCATGCATCCAAGATAGGCCTCAATCAAATGCTTCAAGAGTCAACCATATTTCATCATCATGCATTGATCAAACACACATACAAGAAAACCTATATTAAAGAAAACCTGAAACAAACCATCTCAGACCCTACATAAACATAGTACCATCAAACCATGTTGCAACCCATATGTACAACCCTCTTTCTAAGGCTTTTACCACAGGTACATGACATGTTCCTTAGACAACTCGCATATGTACACAACATTTCTATAGGTCACCTAGCGTATGTATGTGAATACTCCCATAGGAGCCTGCGTATGCCTCAAAAAATGTGTATCTTTCCTCATTATTTTTTCCTTCACTCATGTCTTGTTTTTTAGTCTTCTTCATCCACTTTTGAGAGTGTCCTGGTTTCTCAACACTAGTTTTCTAAGCTTCCATACTTTCAAGCTTATATTTCTTTCAACTCTTATTTCCATATCATATGAAGCATTTATCATGGACTGTTTCCTTTTGTTCCAACAATCATGGGATTTGTGGCCAAACCCACTGTAGTTGTATCATCTCATGGTGTCACAATGTGTAGTAATGTGTCCCACAAGATTACATCTTCAACATCTTAAGATGTTATTGAATATCCCAACATACTTTCTTACATAATGTCTGCAATCCAAAGCTTTGTGACCATATTGATTACATGTTAAACAATGACCATTGAAAACATTATCATACCATTTCTTTTGTTTCCACCTTGAAGGCATATCTCTTCTGAAATTGCTTTGAGGTGTAAGACCTGCTTCTTGGTGTTGTCCTTGTTCTCATCTTCTGAAGATTTCCTTGCCTTGTGAAGGTGTTTGACTTGCATATTTACTTTCATACTTTGAAAATGAAGGACCTACATCATCCTTCGTAGAAGTGTTATCTTCAGAGTGTGTTTCTTCCCTGTTGTATCCAAGACCAAATTTGTCATTTGGTGATCTTTGACAATTCAAGATTTCATTGAAAATTGTTGACTTTTTCATGAACCTTTTTTACTTATCTTCTTTCCTTCTAATATAAACTACTTATGCTTCCAACTTATGACATGATTCTTACTGGTTTTTCAATAGTTCCTCTATCCTTTTATCTTCCTCAATTTGGGTCTTCAGATTGACATTGACTTCAAGGATTTTGCTAAGCTCATCATGTACCTTATTATTTTATTTTTCTTGACTAATGATATTAGTCTTTAGTCTCTTGATCTCTTCTTCTTGTTTCATGAGTATTTTCCTCAGTACCATGGTATGTATTTGGTAATTTTCTAGGGATTCCTTAATGTATTCATCAAAATAAAGATCAAAGGTATATTTATCATCTTCTATTTATAACACATCCAAAATTTTATCTTTGAGCTTCAACAAATCTTCCTCTTCATCTATAAGAAAATTGTTAGATGATTCTACACAACCTTCTTCTACTTGTTTGTCCATGGATCTCCTTCAATCTTGTAAGGATTATAGTGAAGGCATGCTCTGATTCCAATTGTTGGACACGTCGACCACACTGAGAGGGGGCGGTGAATCTGTGTGAGGCTCTTTTTACAACTCTTCCAAAACTTTAGTTAGCAATCACTTCAAACAAATTATTCATTAGCTACTTTCATGTATGAACAACATTCATGAATAATAGACTACTATAACCATCACCATAATAATAAAAAAGAACACTAGATATATGTTTAATATTTTTTCATTAAGTGGTACAAGAGAATACCTCTCGGGTTTAATCAACACCAACTGAAAAGAGCACCAACTCTCACTACATGACCTAGATTGCAGATCTTAGCACCAACTGAGAAGAGGAATCCAACCCTCAAGTACAAGACCTAGCTTGTAGATAACATCTAATCTTTCAACAGGTATGTGACATGTTTATATTGCAGCCTATGTATGTATGTGACATGCCTATACTACAACACATGTATGTACATGTCCTTCCCTCTGTCAACCCGTGTACACCTTCAGAAAACTAGGGCATCCATTCTTCTGTTGATCTGGATTATTTTCGGCACGAAATGAGAGCAGAGATATAATAAATAAATGCACAGAGATATCGTGGATATCCAATAATATAATAGAAATGTATCAAAGATGAAACCATAAACATAGAGATACAGTAATACACAATTTTCTATTAATGAGTGAAAATGTACAAAGACTGTGAAAATACAGAGTGAAAGACTCGCTAGAATGGTGACATCTTATCTCTGAGAAGAGATGTGATGGCTACTCTCATTTGCAAGAAGATTATTATTACAATGAGGATCCAAAGGCATTTTTAACATAAGTAAAATCCAAAACCCTAACCCCGAAAGATGAAAATCCAAAAGGTTTGTGGGCCTCGATGGGGGTAGTTGATACGTCAACTTCTCGGGGTGTAACTTTTGCATATGATCTCTATTTGGGGCGCTTGATACACTATTGGAAAGGTCTAACTGAGAAGAAAGATTTTTTACCAGTCCAAACAAGTTCCTTTGGTAATCTCTTGGACCCCAAATCCCCAAAAACGTCGTTTAGGGCCTCAAAATAGCGTCGGAAGTTTGGAACCCGAAAAATTGTCAAAAAACTGCCAAGATGGAAAATTATTCTTCGAGCCCATGGAATAGGTAGGTGGCCACTGATATCCACCTAGATCAATCCTCCCTCCTTAGGAATCAATGGTCTCCATTACATTGAGTTCTCGGGGGAGAGGGGGAAGCATTTGTTGAATCTGAATATTGGTGATTTTCTTTCCTTGCTAGAGATGTCACATTTCATGGTTTTTGGAAGGTTGTCATGAACCTATTGTTGGTGGGGTTGAGTATATTCAACTGGTCAGGCTACATGATATGTTTGTGTGAAGATGGAATATTTGTGCTTTTTTGTAGTCTTGTCGACCCAATTATGTTGGATAGAAGGTACTTGGGCCGAGGCTGTAGTGGTTGCAATATCCTCCTGTTCACCTTTTGAATAGATTGTGAAGAAGTTGAATTTTGTAGTATGAGATACTACCTTACAACACTATTTAGGGGGGACAGTAGTTGGAACTACCTCTAGTATTCTGCAGAGATGACCCCCCAAAGTCACAATGACACTACAGAGTCGAGACTTATAAACAACATGGTGCTTCCACATATATGGTTGGCCCAAGAGAACATCACAGACATCTAGTGGGGAAAAATCACATAATACCTCATCCTTGAAGAGTTGGATGTCCTATGACAATCGACATTGTTGGCTAACATGGAGATCTCATCCTTGGCAAAGCCACCCGATGTTGTATGGTTGCGGGTGTGGTGTTGTTTATAATCCCAACTGTTTGACGACCTCTGTTGATATGAGGTTCTTATAGCTTCTTCTATCAACAATAAAATGCAGTGGGGTCCCCTTCACCCACATCTATGAATGAAAAAGGTGTTCCCCCTCTTCAGGATATGTTGGTTCTTCTGGTTGAATTGTTGTGGTCACGACAATAGCAGTGGGGTCTGTGTCGATGATTTGTCTTTTACCAATATTTTCATAATCAGATTATGAATCAAGGTTTGGCTCCTTGGCTTTGATCTCGGCCACCAATGACTATTTTGAGCAACATTCCTTGGTGTTTTTCCAAGGGATTTTGTGGAAATCACACCATTTTCCAGTGTCCTTCTTTGTCTTCCCATGACCCTTCTTTTCCTATGGATTGGACTGGTTTTTGAGAGACTGTTTACTAGGGTCATCTTTATCATACTTTGGTTGTTGCAGATTTGTAGAAACAAACTCCCATTTATTTTGGTGATTAAACTTTTGCTTGATTTTAACAGCATATCGATAAGAAGCACCGAGTGATGAGATTTCTAGAAAATCCATTTCAATTTGGATGTATCTGTGTAGAGCCCCATGGTATTTTAGAACCAAATGTCGTTCGAAGTCTTTGATACCCAGCTTGGTGCACAAGGTATGGAAGGTATTGGTGAACTATGGAACTGCTTGGCCCCTCTCTTTCCACAATGAGTTCCATCTCATGTGCTGGTCCTCGTAGTTTCTAACAGGGTAATATTGTTCCTTTACCGCATCCACAAAAAAATCCCAAGTGGGCTTAGCCCCATATATTCTAGACTCATCTGTGGAAATTTTCTCCAAGTAAGTTTCCCACCAATTTTTGACATGGGGGAGAGATTTAAGGAGTGCGAAGGTGATCTTTTCCCTGTCGGAAAAATTATGAATAAAGAAATAACCTTCTAACATATTTAACCATTTTTCTAGGGCATATGCATCTATCTGAACTTCAAATATGGGAATATCAAAATTAACATGGACCTTGAAAGGAAAGGTTCTTCCAAAGTGGTTGGTTGATGAATATGTGCCTATTTCTATCGGCAGGCATTGAAGGATGTGGGAAAAATTCTCCATCATTTCGTCCCTCTGTCACATGAGAGATTTCTCAAGAAATGGATTGATAGGATCGTATGCTCTGTCATTTTTCTTTTCTTTCGCCATGGAGGGTTTCTTGGGCATGTGAGAGCGATTGTCTTCAAGAGAGAAAATTTTGAGACCCAACTTTCTATACTCAGACCTCGTCAGGGACATGCATTGAAAAAACGATCAAGAGCATCCTGCTCTGATACCACTGATCCAGATTATTTTCGGCATGAAATGAGAGTGGAGATATAGTAAATAAATGCATAGAGATATAGCGGATATCCAATAATATAATAGAAATGTATCAAAGATGAAACCATAAACATAGAGATACAATAATACATGATTTTGTATTAATGAGTGAAAATGTACAAAGATTGTAAAAATACAGAGTGAAAGACTTGCTACAATGGTGGAAGGTTATCTCTAAGAAGAGATGTGATGGCTACTCTCATTTTCAAAAATATGATTATTACAATGAGGCTCCAAAGGCATTTTTAACATAAGTAAAATCCAAAATCCTAACACTGGAAGATGAAAAGACAAAAGGTTTACAGGCCCCAGTGGGGGTAGTTGATACGTCAACTTCTCGGGGGCATATATTTTTCATACGATCTCTGTTTGGGGCTCTCACTACACCGTTGGAAAGGTATAACCAAGAAGAACGATTTTCAAATGGTCCAGGCTAGTGTTTTCTGATGTAGGGCTCCCTTCCTCAATAGGTTCTACGTGACCTCCCAGTCTTAGTATCACTCTTAATCTCCCTTTGAGTCTAATTGACTCTTTGATTCCCCACAGGAACCTCCAACACATTCTAGGGTGTATCCACAGGTCCTTATGAGTTACGCTCATGAAAGAAAGAACTAAGCACCAACTCTCACCCATGTGACCACTAATATGACCACAACCTTCACCCAAAAGGGTATTTCAGGTTTCGCGACTTCGTGATCCTAGATGTTAGTCCTTTTGCCTCTTCAATTATCGAAAACTGAAAGGGATAAAAGATATCGGACTCCTCCCTTTGAATTTTTCCTGATGTGACCTCTGACTAAAACCTGGGACCCAGTCTTTTGGCACTCGAGATTTCGCATATCGGTGAACTGCTATGCAAAAGTTCCTTTTGTTGATAGTCAAAATCATGATATATCCTAGCCGCAAATCAACAGCTCTAATATCCCATGATCTGACGGTCCTGATTTGATCGAAAATTTTCAAATCGAGAGTTCACAACTCTTGACTCTGAGTCACATCCTTCTCCACTTCCCTAATTCTGAAATAGCAAAATTCGATCACGAGATCAATGACCCTCATTGATCTGAATCCAATGACCTCTATTCCTTCTAAGCTTCAAATGCTAAGTAAATCTTGTCCTTATCTTCCTTGCTGGTTAACTAGATCCAACGACCCACGACAAATCGACACTTCTCCATGAAGTATTTCTACCATCTGTCCCAGCTTTCAATATTCCTCCACCAAATACTCTAGTGTCAACCCTTCTGAGGTTTACTTTCTGTTGAGTGTCTTCAACACTTCTCTTTCCCTTGAACTCTTCAAGGTTCTTTCCTTCTTGATATTTCACTTGCAAACTCGAGTATTTCTAAGGGACTCTTGCACTCACTCCTTGCGGCACTCGAAAATAACCTCTGTTTATTTGATCCTTTGACTCTCTGCACTCCCTTGCAACAACAGTCCTTCAACCTCTCTTCTTGGTTGAAAAATTCTAAGACTTCCATTCACCTATGCACTCCTTGCATGACCCTGTGCCTTACCTACACTTTTGCTAGTATGAGAACAATGGTAATCCTCCTTAACTTTCTGAGATAAAAATCAGACCCTCGTCAACACACACATTGCGGACATTCACAGTACTCTTTACAAGAATTCTTAGGAAGAGAAACAATTGAAACTCATTCTTCCCTTCTCTCAGACTTCATATATTCAACATGAAATCACAATAATACACATAGCATGGAAGTAAATGCATAACAAAGAAATAAAGCAACTGTAAACATATCATTCACCCGATGTAAACAGTAAGAATAATAACACCATGAACTTGAGTCAAAGATTTATTATATTAACTCAGTGTTTTTGTACATGGGTCAACAACAACAACTATCTATCTCTGTTCTTCTATGCTCTTCTCTTCTACAGCTCAACAACTTACAAAATTATTCATAATACAATGATACAAGCGAGGGTGTCTTTTTACACGTTTTCCCTCCTACATCTCTAAGCTATCTAATCAAATTAAAAACTACCTAATTTACATTCAATACAAATAAATTCCTTCATATCCAACAGATGAGAGAAATGCTCAAGATCTATTTACAATCTCCAAAACATAAATGTAAAGACACTCTCCTAGCTATTACATTAATGCTTCTTCATTCAAATTCAAAACGCTTTCCAAAACGTGCGCTGGTGCTATAACACCCTGTTTCCCCCAAATTTGTAATTAATCCTAATATAGGAATTACCATGCTAAAGCATGATGAAAATGTGAATGTATGATGTGAATGGACCTTATGAATAAGGTCGATGA